>JBBPTI010000624.1:0-12049 GCA_038093995.1 Tylopilus aff. callainus
TGTAGTATTACGGCACAATACGTACAAATAGCGCTGTAACCTATATATAGGGCTGCAATTGAGCCCCAGAACCTCATTCGAGTTATTCTGGGTTTTCCCCTTAGTCCTCAGTCGACGCCAGGGCCCCACTAGCTCCAGTCACATTCGTCACTACCCCGCTGTCACACAGCTCACTAAGCAGCCCCGCCTAAGGGTTGTTTCAGGTGGCACCGAGTCACTGTAGAGATTGGTGTGTCTCTATGGTTATATATCACTTCCTTACCCCATTTTCGTTGCTTCCCATCCTTTCAGTCAATTCATTACCTACTAGAACAGTCCGGTCAGACTATCTTAATCTTCTACTGACCGGCCAGACTGACCGGACTTCTATTGATGAGTCAGACTACTTTTCCATGATGCAGGACTCATTAAGTATTCCTAACCTGCGATATTCCTATATTTTCTTCTAGTTCATTCAACTTATCTCCAATCAGACATATTGGATCCGAAAGGGGAAATCCCTGTCACCACTCTTTTATCCTCTTTTGGATGAGTAGCTAGAGTCCAGGTATACCTGGACTATAAAAATTTGTACTTGTTATTCTGAAATGGCAGCTACCATTTGGCTCACATCACGCACCGCTTGGAGACCATCTCCCTCCACCGTTTCCACCTCCATACCGTTTCTTAGGCTGTACCGACAGTCACCTACCTTTCTATGACTGGACTACCAATTCCTACAAGTCCAGACTACCACCAGACTATTTGTATGCCCCAAGACTTCACTCAGGACTTACCCTCTTTCCACAGAGTCCCTTTGGGGTGAACATACATTCACTCCCCCCTTTACTCAGACACTCCCTGGTGGCCAGAACTAGCTGGTATTTTACCTACCAGTCCACTTACCCACCTTTAGGTCTTTTCAACTGGAGCCCACCATGAGGGACTCTGAAAAGGGTTCCAGACGAAGTCTTAGGCTGACACCACACCACTTAGAAATAGAAAATTTACTCGCAGAGTTCCGGAACCTTGAAATCTTGGACATCTCTGAATTTTTCAGACAGGTGTCTCCTAACGATGTGCAGCATAATTATTTGACCCTTCCCAAGATCTCCTCTTTAGGAAGCATCTTACCATCAGAAGAAGACACAGCTTTCGTAACCAAAGAAGATGACCACTCCAATTGGCCAGTGCATACTTGCCCCTGTCCTAGTTTCTCTTTTCCATCAGGGGACACACAGCCACTGGAGCCTATACCTGCTATTAGCACTGCAGGATCTGATTGCCTCAGAAGCAAGGAAGTTTTTGCCAATAAAGCGAGCTTCGGATGTCTAGTCCCTGGAGCATTTATACATTCGACTCCCCGGGCTGCAGGGGAAAAAGAAATCGGACTACCCTTGAGAAAAGACCTGCCTTCACCTTGCACTCACGAGTCACCACTTACTCCCCTCTCATCTTCATCATCCACTTCTCTCTCTTACCTCCTCCGCCCGTCTCCATCAATATCGAATCTTCCGGACTACAGAGGTCCAGACTAGTCTACTGTGACACCAGCCGCCAACATCCCTAGACAACCTCTTGTCCAGCCACAACCTCCTCCTCCTCCTCCAACTTGAACCAACCAGACCCCGCTTCTGCTCAACCCCTCTGTTCCAATGGCCAATATAGTCCAGATGCCGCTTCAGGGAACTCAGAATGCCCCCAAGTTCAATGGCAAGATACTGTCTGTGTTGCCAAGGTTCCTTGAAGATGTAGATGAGCTTGATACCGCCACAGATATCACAGAAGGACAAAAAATTCGCGTGGCTATCCAGTATGTGGACTTAGAGGAGTCCAAAGGATGGGAGCTCCTTGATGAAGCCACAGCTACACCACCGAATTGGACTGATTTTGTGAAGGCAGTGAAAAAGTTATACCCCAGATGCGAAGGAACTAACTGTTATTGTCAAGCTGATATCCAATATTTAGTCCAGGAATACCAGGCCAAGCTGATGCGCACCTTAGAAGAGCTGGGTGAATACCAGCACAAGTTCCAAAAGGTATCCAAGTTCCTGACCAATAACAAGAAGCTCTCCGACCTGGACTGAGACGTCCTATTTTTAGCCAGACTACCAGTGGATTTGGGAAACCAAGTCTGACAGCATTTATTGATCACTAAAACAACTCATCACCCATCAGATCCCTACCCAATGGACAATATTATAGATGCAACACAATTCCTTCTCACTGGATCAGCCCTCTGACCACTCGCCCCAGCCGGGACTACCCAGTCAGCTCAGCCTTACTATCCGGCTTGGGCCTTGCCCATGGCAACTCCTCAAGTTTTTCAAGCACCACGACCTTTTGTGACCCCTAGTACTCCTGTAATCAAGCAGGAGCAGGTAAATATGCAGCGGTCTTCAAGACCAAGAGAGTGCACATTCTGTGGTGATACAGTTCACTTCATGAATAGTTGCCCCCACATCAACGGGTACCTGCAGACCAGGAAGGCATCTCGGGGTACCAATGGTCGTTTGTATCTCCCCAATGGGAAACGGATTCCCCAGGTTCCTGGGATGTGCTGTCTCAGGGATTGCCTAGACCGGCTGGCAGCACAGTCTGGTTTGACCCCAATGCCAACAGTCACTGCAGGCATTGTATCCCTTTCATTTCCGGACACTGATGCAATCCTAGACATTGACCCATCAGTCTTGATGACACTGGTCACAAACTCATGGGATGATGATGAAGAGACCGAAAGTCTGGATATGGATGACCTGGACTTCAAGGCTTATTTATCGCGCACCTGGGTGAACTTTCAGGCCAATCAGGTAAAAGAGAAAGGTAAAAAGGTTCATTTCAATGGAGTTGAAATACCATCTCAGAAGCCCGGACACCCTAGTCCATGGTCTCCTTCTGTTGAAAGGATCATAATGCTGGGTATATCAGCGAATCAGACTTCATTGCCAGAACTGTCCCATACAACATCGATATCATCAGCATCAAAAGTCACTCCCTCACTATCACCACCAAATATAGCACCTCGTGCTGCCCCAGCATACCCTTCCTTACCATCCCCTGCCAGTCAATTCCGGTACACATTCCCTCTAGAGGACGACACGGCACCAAAGAAAATATTAGACCGTGTTCTGGCCACTACTGTACCTATCCCAGTCAAGGAGCTGATTTCCGTAGCCCCAGAAGTCCAGAAACAGTTCCAAGACCTGTCCGCCACAAAGCACATCCCAGTGATGACTGGTGTAGTGCAGGTGAATGAGCTTGCTGGCAGAGATCCAGGAGCTGTCACTAGGCAGTTTGGAGACAGCGTTTCCTGGAGTGATGATGGCCTCATCGTTGCTCACCATAGCATCCCTCTTAGATCCCTTGAGGCAAAAGTCCTAGGAACCTCACTATCCATTACCGGAGTATTGGACTCGGGCTCGGAAATCGTGGCCATGCCTAAACAGGTATGGGAGTCCCTTAGACTTCCAGTCCGGTCCAACCATATCATGACCATGTCAAATGTGAACACCAGCACTGAATCGACGATCAGAGTCATCGAAAATCTTCAACTGGACTTCAGTGCTGGCGAGGTTTGTGTCCAGGTCCAGGTTATCCTGCACACCAACTTTGACTTGCTACTTGGCCAACCATTTCACTGTCTTATGAGCGCCACCACTGACGACTTCCCTGATGGCTCACAGAATATTATACTCTGGAATCCGAATTTTGGGAAGGAGTACAAGTTGCCCACCCAGTCTTGGACCAAGGGGTGCCCCCAATGTAGGTGTAACCTTCCATGCGCTAACCACCAGTCCATTGTTGAGATGGGTTTTTAAACATCGATGATCCACCAACCAGTTGGGGAGATTTTCCCATACATCATAATAAATTTCTTCCTTCCTCTGCAACTTCAGTCTCGTTCTTACCGACCCAGACTTCATCTTTGTTCCATAGACCAGACTCCCAGACTTCTCACTTTGCCTTCCTCTCATCTACTCAGTCTTCTCTCTCGCTTCACCACACTTATGCCTTTCGTTCTATGTTTTCCTATGACCATAATACCCATGCATGGGCTTATAAGCCTGTTGCCAAAAAGGTCTGGCCAGTCATGGCCCCTCTTGAGGAGGAGTACCGTGTGCTGCACCATTTGCCTGATAATCTGCTTTCTGGACTTATTCCATTACCTATGCACCCTCCTGATTTCGTCCCTGGAGAGCATTTTACTCAAGAGCATGCTAACACTTTAGACCTCAACCCTGCGAAGTGGTTATGGCCCAAAGAGGTCAGACTAGTCTGGTGGATTGTCCTCAATCACAAAAAGGCCTTTGCATGGGTCCCAACTGAGCAAGAACACTTAGATGATCAGTACTTTCCACCGGTGAAAATTCCGACCATACTACATATGCCCTGGGTCCTCCACAACATACCAATTCCCCTGTCTTCCTGGGACCAGGCTATTCAAATAATCAAAGACCATATCACTTCAGGAGTATATGAACCATCCACTGCAGCATACCGCTCCCATTGGTTCTGTGTGCTCAAACAAGATGGGAAGTTACTCTGCCTAGTCCATGACCTCCAACCCCTCAATGCCGTCACCATCCGGGATTCATCAGTCCCGCCCTTTGTCGAACACTTGGCAGAATCTTTTGGCAGTAGTGCGGTATACAGGATAATGGATCTATTTGCAGGTTATGACCAGAGACCGCTTCATGTGAACTCCCGGGACATGACAACTTTCAATAGTCCGCTCAGTCCACATCGTCTCACAACTCTCCCTATGGGTCATACTAATGCCGTACAGATCTATTAGGTGGATATGGCCTTTATCCTTCAAGACGAGATTCCTCATCATATGATGCCATTCATCGATGACTTACCAGTGAAGTCTGGAGATTCTAGGTTTCAGAGACCAGATGGGTCTTATGAGACCATTCCAGAGAACCCTGGAATTCGTAGGTTTATCTGGAATCATTTAACCGTTGTCCATAGAATTCTCCAATGCCTCCAGAACATCAATGCGACAGTTTTGGCAAATAAGTTCATGCTGGCTGCACCAGAAGCGACCATCATTGTTCATAAATGCACATTTGAAGGGCGTGTTGCTCACGAGGCCAAAGTCCAGAAAATCAGAGACTGGCCGGAGTGCACGACCCTAACACAAGTCCGAGGGTTCTTAGGGACCTATGGAGTGGTACACATTTTCATTTGAAACTTCACTTCTATTGCTCACCCCCTTGTCAATCTGACTCGCAAAGGTGTCCTCTTCGAATGGGGTGATGCCCAACAGAAGGCTATGGACCATCTTAAGGACGAAATAGTCCGGTCTCCTGCACTCTGATGCCTGGACTATGAGTCCGACCAAGAGGTTGTCCTCATGGTGGATACCTTGGTCATTGCTGTTGGTTTTATCCTCACGCAAGAGGGAACCAATGGCAAGCGCTATCCTAACCGGTTCAGGTCGATCAGCCTGACTGAGGTGGAAAGTTGCTACTCCTAGGCCAAACTCAAGCTTTATGGGCTCTTCCGTGCCTTGCACACAGTATGAGTATTCATTTTTGGCGTCACTAACCTCATAGTGGAAATGGATGCCAAGTATGTCCATGGCATGATCAATAATCCGGACTTACAACCCAATGTGACCATCAACCGGTGGATCACAGGTATCCTCTTATTTCATTTCCAACTTCGTCATATTCCCGCCCCGCATCATTCTGGACCAGATGGTCTCTCTTGTCAGCCACCCTCCGATGATGATCCCCCTGAGGAGGACGATGCTGAGGATTGGCTCGATGATGCTTATTCCTTTTCTATTACCTTATTGAACAATTGATCTTTTCACTCTACCATCCCTATCTTGTAGTCCAGACTACTTAGCCGGTCTTCAACTGGTCTTTTGCGCCTTTCGCCACCACTTTTACCGCCTCCTCTCCTGTCTATTCAGTCTTGCTCCTACTTTTCCCCTCCATTGCTTAGCTTCCGATCTGCCTTCGTTTCTGCTCAGTCAACCTTGGCTTCAGCAGCAGTCCAGGATGCTGATAATTCAGACTTCACTCTGATACCCTGGTCTCCAAAGGCCAATGCCAAAGAAGCACACATTGCCCTTATCTGTAATTTTCTTGAGACTCGCATATGCCCCGCTGACATTTCAGATGCCGAATTTCAATCCTTCATCAATTCAGCTACCAAGTTTTTTCTCCTCAACGGGTGCTTATGGCACTGGAAGCCTCATGGTCACCACCAGCTGGTCATCCCAGAACATTGGCAGTTTGGACTGATCAAGGAGGCTCACAATGACCTTGGGCACAAGGGCATCTATACAGTCCGAACTCGTCTTTTGCTCTGGTTCTGGTGGCCCATGCTGGTTGACGATATAAAATGGTTTGTCAGGACTTGTCATGAGTGCCAAATAAGGCAGACAGGTCAATTCCATATTCCCCCTCTCGTTCCTGTTGTTGGCAGACTATTCCACAAGGCTCACATAGATACCATGCTCATGCTGAAATCTGGTGGTTATAGGTATATAGTCCAGGTCAGATGCACTCTCACTTCCTACCTGGAATGGTGCATGCTGTGTTCTGAGAACTCTGTCACACTGGCATCCTTTATTTTTGAGGATATCCTTTGCCGGTGGGGCCTGCTAGAAGAAATTGTTACTGACAACGGACCTGCGTTTATTCAAGCCCTCGACGTCCTTGCTGACCACTATAGTATCCAACATATTTGTATTTCTCCCTACAATTCTCAGGCCAATGGCATTGTCAAACACTGCTATTATGATGTCTGGGAGGCCATCGTCAAAACTTCCCAGGGAGGGGAGACTTGCTGGCACCTTGCTGCTTACTCAGTCTTCTGGGCTGAGCGTGTCACTATACTCCAGTCCATGGGTTTGTCTCCTTATTTCATGGTCCATGGCATTGAACCTTTGTTCCCTTTTGATATTTCCGAAGCTACTTTCCTTGTTCCACCCCCAGATACCGACCCATTGTCACCCGCTGGACTAATTGCTTGGAGAGCAGGCCAACTCCAAAAGCATCAAGAAGATCTGGACTCTATTTGGGAATGAGTCCGCAAGACTCAATTCAAGTCCATCAAGCACTTTGAAGCTGCATTCAAGAACTGGATTAAGGACTTTGATTTCCGGCCAGGAAGCCTTGTGCTAGTCCGGAATATGCACATCGAAAAGGAGCTGAACCGGAAAACAAAGCCTAGATATCTGGGACCAATGGTAGTTCTTCGCTGGACTACTGGAGAATCCTACGTTCTGGCTGAGTTAGATGGTGCAGTCTCCAGACTTCGATATGCTGCCTTCTGTCTTATTCCATACTATCCCTGCCTGCACTCCTCTATCCCTGTCACTGAACTTACAGGCCTAGGAGACAATGAGTTAGATCAGATTGCAAGAGAAACTGTGGAAGAACCAGGCGACTTAGATGATCCTATAGACTGCCTTGACAAATAGTCTGAACCAGTATCAATAATCCGGACCAGGCATACCTAGATTTCGACCTCTCAGTTTCACCCCGGGATTAGTCTGGTGACATCTTTCTCCCTCACTCTCTATACCGTTTCATTAAAAAGAACAAACAAACCACTCAAAAACATAAAACAGACTTTCACTTAATACATCTCGCAATCAAGCCTCATAGTATCCCAATTTACTTCGTGTCTCCCTCATGTGCATGCTTAATTTGTAAAACTCAGACTTCGAATGTGTGAGAGACATGGCATCCATTATGAAAAATACCAAATAACCAGACTGCTAGGAGTAGATGCAAAAGAAGACTGAAGAAGAAAAGTCGGGTGGTATCCCGCCAAGACCACTCTGGACTATCCGTTTTTCACTTCACTTTTGACTTGAGGCTTTTCATTCCCTTATTTTTGTTTTCGCTCTCACATTTCTATTTATTCATTCCAAGTAGACATCCCACATTTTGACTATGTACAGCCAGTCTACAATTAGTCCAGCCCAGACTTACATGCCAATCTCTTCCAACTTGGTGACCAGATCCCCCATTTCCACCATCACCTCCACATGCTTGACTTCCAGTGCCTTGATGTTCGTCCTGATTTGATAGAGCCGGGCATGGACAGTGTTCAGGCACAGGGCAAGTTGGCCCTTTGCTGGACATGCCGATCTGCTGCCAGACTTCTTGGGAGCCGCCTTCCCCTTCCCCTTTGTCTTCACAGGAGCCTCCCTCTCTACAACCTCTTCACTCTCAGACTCCCAGTCTGTGATAACAGAGGCGATCTTGCAGGCACCAGACTTGGCAGACAACTGGGCCGGTCTCTCTATCAGGTACATGTTAGTCCAGTTCCCCTATACCCAAATCACTCACTCTTGATCTCCACCGAGACCATGGCCCTCTTGCAAGGTGTGCTCCTTCCACTGGCCCAGCTACACAACTACTTGAGGCGTTGGCACTGGACACACGCTTGACCGGTTCCCTTCTCACACTGGGATCCAAGATCAGCTTGGATGCATGATGCGCATGCCTTCTTGCCGGAAGCTCCTTGGGCAACGTGCTTTCAAGGGGCAGTCACTTTGGCCTCCAATTCGCCCTTGTCATGCTGAGACTGGTTGCACTTAGATGAATGAGTTTATTTTCTGTGGATAGGTGTACGGACACTCACCTTTAGCCTGGATGAAGCCAGGGACTGTGCATCCTGCGACTTTGTGCACATCACAGCTGCAGGGTCCATTCTAGTCACCACCTCCACCTCCATTGCCAAGTCTTGAGTAGCCAGCGTTGGCTCGTCTTGCACCACCTCCTTGGCCTTGAATCACGCATCCCAATCAGCACAGGACACTTCTGTCCCAACAATGGCCACCATGACCTCTTCATCCAACTTGGTATCCAGACTGATCTTGTCAGCCTCAGTGCGCGCAGCCTCCCAAGCATCCTACCCAAGCCTAAGTGGGTGCCAGAAAGGATCCAGGAAGACTTACCATAGTGCCCCCAAATTCTACCATCCACATTTGGGCTTCTTCCTCCAAATCATCATGATCGTCTGGCACGGTCTTTGCTACAGCCAGAGCATGTTCAGTGGTGTCCTTAAATTTCTTCCGTATCAGTTGCTAGTGAGCATTTCCAGTCTCAGTCATAGCACAGTATTTGTCTATCCAGGATTGGAATTGGCTGGCAGACATGGTGAGAGCAGATGGAGAGAGATGAACACAGTGTAGCAGAAGCGGCACCCCTTGCTCAAGTCACTGCCACTCGTTGAACATGATTTCCCATGGACATGTGACCTGCCTGGGGACAGTCAGAAGCTAAGTCCCCTGTGGATGTAGAGATTGGTGTGTCTCTACGGTTATATATCACTTCCTTACCTCATTTTCATTGCTTCCCATCCTTTTCAGTCAATTCATTACCTACTAGAACAGTCTGGTCAGACTATCTTAATCTTCTACTGACCAGCCAGACTGACCGGACTTCTATTGACAAGTCAGACTACTTTTCCATGATGCAGGACTCATTAAGTATTCCTAACCTGTGATATTCCTATATTTTCTTCTAGTTCATTCAACTTATCTCCGATCGGACATATTGGATCCAAAAGGGGAAATTCCTGTCACCACTCTTTTATCCTCTTTTGGATGAGTAGCTAGAGTCCGGGTATACCCGGACTATAAAAATTTGTACTTGTTATTCTGAAATGGCAGCTACCATTTGGCTCACATCATGCACTGCTCGGGGACCGTCTCCCTCCACCATTTCCACCTCCATACCGTTTCTTAGGCTGTATTGACAGTCACCTACCTTTCTATGACTGGACTACCAATTCCTACAAGTCTGGACTATCACCAGACTATTTGTACACCCCAAGACTTCACTCAGGACTTACCCTCTTTCCACAGAGTCCCTTTGGGGTGAACATACATTCACTCCCCCCTTTACTCAGACACTCCCTGGTGGCAAGGACTAGCTGGTATTTTACCTATCAGTCCACTCACCCACCTTTAGGTCTTTTCATCGTGACTATGTGGTGTGGGTATGAGTGGCTAAAGAAGGGAATGTAGGAAAGAATGGAGTGTAGCATAGCTGTGAGTGTAACATGTCTCCCTCCTCAAGGCCCAGATTCCAGATGGGTGGAGTGAAAAATGGTGTGAATGGCAGAGTAAGAGACTGGATGAGGGGTGGAAGGGTGGGCATGGTGGAAGGTGGCAAGGGCATCGGGAGAGTTAGTAAGGTTGGAATGGGGTTCCCAAGTGCACTCAGAGATATCATACCCCTTCCAGTGGACAAGGTACTGAAGGCTATGGCCAGCCAGGCAGGAGTCAATGATGTATTCAACCTCGTATTCAAGGGTAGTGGGATCAGCAGCCAGGAAAGAGGGATTGGGGTGAGGAGGATGCTGACTGGGGAGCTGGGCTAAGAAGGGTTTGACCTGCGAGACATTGAGGACTGGGTGAATACAGTATGAGGGCAGTAGGTCAAGGCAGACAGCATTGGGAGCAACAAGTCTGATGATGGGGAATGGCCTGATCCAACGATCAATAAGCTTGGGGGAGCCCAGAAGGGAGAGGTGTTCAGTAGAGAGCCATACCTTATCCCCAACCATATAGGAGGGGGCCAGAGAACACTTCCCAGCGGTTGCTTGCTTCATTGTATCTTGCAAGGCATGGAGTCATTCGCAGGCCTCCGCCAGATGATTGGCATATTGGTTAGCAAGGTTATTGGCAGTGGGGGACTGGGTTACTGTGAGCTCAATTCCAAGGACTGGGGCATAGGTGTGCATGAGCTGGAAAGAGGACTTCCTGGAGGCAGAAGAGACACGGGCATTGATGGTGAACTGGGCGAGGGGGAGCCAGTCGCTTCAGGAGTCGGGGTGGTCTGCACAGTAAGTCCGGAGGTATTGGCTTACCTCCTGGTTCATCTGCTTTGTCTGTCTGTTGGTCTGGGGGTGGTAGGTGGTGGAGAGATGTTGGGTGATTTAGAGCTGGCAGCAGAGATCAGCCATGAGCTGCAATGCGAACTGTGGGCCCTGATCTAAGATGATGGACTTCAGGAGACCATGGTGCTTCCATATATGGTGGAGGTAGATAGTGGTGAGGTTGAGGGAAGTGCAGGTGGAGTTGCAGGGGATCAACAACAGTGAGAATGGCAGTGTAGGAGTTCAACAGGGGAAGTCCAGTGATGAAGTTGACAAAGATGTCTTGCCAGGGCCTGGAAGGGATAGGCAAGGGCTGGAGTGGGCCAGCAGATGGCTTGTTGGATGGTTTCACTTGGGCGCATCTTGGACACCTTTTCACATAGTCCATCACATCTATGGCCAACGAGGCCCAGTCATAATGCTGGCAGAGTAGCTTGATAGTCCAGGCTACTCCAGGATGTCCTGCTATGGGAGCATCGTGATGAAGTCAGAGTACTTTGGGCCAACAGGCAGGGGGAACATACACCTTCCCATCCTTCATGTGGCACCCATCCTCAATGTGATACCCCTGACTCTCTAGTCTCTTCTGCACCAGGTGGGGAAGCTTGATGGTCTCATGGGAAATCTGGTCGGTCAGTCGGTCTCTGGAGTGGTGGAGCACTGTTGCTTCATCGACCATGGCTTCATCCATTCTGGCTTCTTCTGCCACTATACCCTTGGTCTGGCGTACCTATATCTGTTCAGGGGGAATCACCACCACATTGTGGTTGTCTTCTGCATTGCCTACTGCTAGATCTTCTCTCCATGACAGCATGTTGGCCTTGCCCATGGTGGAACCAGGCTTATGGCACCATTTGAAGTTGAACTGGGAGAGGTACTGGGCCCAGTGGGCTTGTCTCTGGTTGAGGTTCTGGCATGTCATGAACCAGGTGAGGTTCTGGTGGTTGTTCCATACCTCAAATTGCTGTTTGGCCCCTTCCAAGTAGTGGTGCCAATCTTCTAACCCCCTAATCATACTCAGCATCTTCTTGTCAGCTATGGGGTAGTTGCGTTCTTCTGGTGTCATTGCATGCGAAGCATAAGCTATGGGGTGCCACTTCTCATCTTCTTCTACCAAGAGCACGCCTCCGGTTGCATAGGAGGAGGCATCACATTCCAACCGGTACTTCTTGTTGTGATCCAAATAAGCCAGGACTGGCGCAGTAGTGAA
>JBBPTI010000625.1:0-12039 GCA_038093995.1 Tylopilus aff. callainus
AAGGGCTATCTTTCATTTACCCACAGTTAAGCGAAATTCCCACAGGTGGTTGTGGTGTGCTTCATGCACCACATCTGGGTTAGGCATTGCAATGGTTTATGGAGTCACTGTATGTGATTTTGGTGAACATAGTCATGATGGATAAAGGAGGACTGGGCTCTGCTGTCCAGTAATGTGGATGCTGGGATGAAGTCACTGGACTTGGTCTTTACCTGCATGGATATTAGAATCTCTTTCTTTCTTTGTCCAAGTATATGAATCTGTGGGGGAGTTGGGTTTTCTTTGTGTGCAGGTGGGGGAACATACTTGTTAGAGGAATTAAGCATGGCATTTGGTTCATGGTTGCTGCTGAGCTGTGAAGCAGACTCCTCTAGACTGGGCAATCTAAGGGGAATACACCATTTTCAGTCTTTAGATATTATTACATGGGTGATGGGTGCATGTTTGGAAACTTTACCAGCCTGTTGAACACCTGATGTGTTCATTAGGCCCTGCCTTTTCCCTTCTCTTGGGTTATGGCCATCAGAAAATCCAACCCTTTGTTTGGGTTGTTCCTTCTTCTGATTTCTTCAGCTAGTTCTGCAATCCTTACCAGAGCTTCTCTTCCAGTGGATTCTTCATCTTCTGCAAGTGGAATCCTTCACAGTGTTTTCCTTTTGGAGCAGTAAGTGCTGTGCCCACCATGAACAAACTTACAGGCTGGGCATTGGTTTATCTTGGATCTCTGGCATTCCTTAATTCAGTGGCTGGTTTCCTTGCAGTTGAAGCATCTTGCTTGGGCATTGCTGCTGGGGAGTGCATATATGTCTTCTTCAAGGTTCTCCTACACTAACCCTCAATTGCTAATCCTTGCAGGGGCCTTCCTTTCATACCCCCTTATAAAGCCAAGTGCTTCCATTGTGCATCTGGTCTTCCTGATATGATCCAAATAGAGCACTGGTTTGTCTTGCCTTTTTCCTTCTTTGAATATCTGCAATATAATGTGCTGGGCTGTGTTCTGCTCCAACAGCCATATGGCATGCATGTTGTTGATCTGTGCCTGCTGATACAGGGCTTCCCATTGAACCAGATAGTCATTTGTTCACATCCCTTGTTGCTTGAAGTCCTCCAACTGCTTGCAAGCCCAATCTTTCTGATTCACAGCCTGGAACAGCCCTTTAATTTCTGCAGTGCAGTTGTTCCAAAGGTAGGCATTTCTGTGGGCTAGGTGGGTCTGTGCAAAGGGGCTGGCCTTGGGTCCTTTGAGGTAGGAGAGGATTGCTACTACTGCTTCATAGCTCCCAGCAGGGGTAATATGGGCATTGACTTGGAGCCAGGCTTTCATCTTAGCCCACCACTCTTCGAACTTGGTAATAGACCCATCATATTCGCCTGGATTGGTGAACAATTCAACCTTCTTTGAAGTACTGGGTGGGCCCATGGCTGTGATCTGGCCCTGGAGGATGGCAACTGTGCTCTGCCCAAGTGCTCGAGGCAAATGATCTTGTTGTTGGACGCATGTAGGGATTGTGTGAGTTGGACATTCTGAGTGGTGACAGTGGTGAACTTGGCTGCAATGGCAGCAAGTTTGTCTAGTAAAGGAATAGTGGGGTTGGCGATGGTATCAAGGAGTACCTGCAACATACTGGAAGTGTACTTCTTTCTTTATTACAGGTGGCTTGTGCTTCTTGTACCAGCTACAGCTGGGCCTTTCAAATGGCAAGGGCACTAGAGGTCTCGAGTGGACTACAGTCTTCTGATCTCAATAGTCTCTGGGTCTCAGCCTGTTCAGGATCCTAATTACTCTTCCTTCAGGATGCATTCAGCATTTTCTCAGTTTGCTAAGTATTCTCCCTATAGCTGGAACTGGGAACTTTAATTCAAAAACAGATGCAGTAAATAACTACCAATCCTGAGCTGCTGACTCAGCCCAGTTGGTGGGTACACTTTCATAGTGAAAATTACAGCCTCGTGCCACAGTAGGGGTTGCAATGATGAGGGAGTACTCTTCTGAAGGTAACTGTATGGAGAGGAGGAAGAGGTTGCAGTCAAACTGAGTGTGGATGAGAAGGTGATAGGTGCAAAACAAGAGTAACAAGAATGAAGTAAAACAAGAAGCTAAAAGGAAGTACCAGAAGAAAAATGGAAACATCCTTGGAGAAGAAAGCTAAAACTAAAAAAGATGGAATGCAAAGGGTAGTAAGTACAAAAAGAAAAGTTAAAGGAATTTGCTGGGCTGCCAGAGAAGGTTTCTTGGGTGGAGATGGCCTGGCTCATGCTGAGAGTGCACCAATACAGTACTGGATGTCCCGGACTGTCTCAGGTGCAAGTGGAATGGCAGGAAATGGAAAGGGTGGTGAAGGTGATCTGGCCTACAACAGGCATGGTAGTCAGGTGAAGGGGGAAGGGGAGTGGTGAGCTGGGCCTCTATCCAAGTGGTGTACTCAGCATAGCGGTGGGTTTGTTCTTCAGCTTTGGTGATGAGCCAGCAAAAGGTGGAAGGCAATGGAATAGGGAGTGTTGGAATGACTAAGTCATTGGGGTTGATATCAGTGATGGGAGATGGGGGATAAACAAGTTCAGGCATATCTGTTGCCTGGTTCTTTGCAGTGTACTCTGCTATTAGCTGGTCAATCTTTTCCCACAACTCTTGCTGCTCTCTCTCAGCAGTGGCAGCAATGTTATCCTTGAGGTGGGAGGTGACAGTGGTGAGAAGATGGAGATTGATGGGACAAATTGGGTGAGGGGTGACTACTAGACACTGTCTGCCTGTTGAGCTGCCAACTACAACAGTGGGGGCCAACTGGGCACATGTAGTGTTCACTAGTGTCCTTCGATATCAGTAAGGGGATACCAGTACTACTATGCTCACTGATAAAAACAGTGGAGCAGGCTTTGGGGCAGTCAAAGAGTGACAGTGGCAAAGAGAGGAATCAATTCTTAATGAAATGACCTTGGGTGCAAGGCACTAGGAGGCATGGAGTAGCGGAGGCTAGAGAAGTGAAGTGAAGTGGAACAGTGGACCAATCTCCTTATAAACTGGGTGCCTTGTGAGGGAAGATCCAAGAAGAATTGATTGGGGCTCCAATATAATACAGGCGGTCTTATATACTACTACAGAAGCTATTCAGGCAGAGTCTAAACTGTATGAGGGCAAGTACAATTACTAAAGGAGGAAGTGCGAGACAGAAACTGGCCTGGTCCATGCAAGGAAGGCAGTACTGAGGGAGAAATGCTACTGGGGTGGGAATGAGTGGTGTGCTATGATGCAATAGCAGGAGATGTGCCATTGGTCCATTAATGAAAATCAGGAATTGTACGATATGTGCGCAATATGCTATTGGCTGTCTGGCTTGGTTGCTGTGGAAGGCATGCTATGGCACAATACCTGCTGCAGATTCACAATAGCTGCAGTGGCATGGATATCTGGATAGTTGGGTCTTTACTCTACTGTGGTCTAGTGCCTGGAATGCTACAGATACCCAATAGCTGGCATGTGAAGGGAGCTTGGATGGAGCTGAGGTGCAGTGTCAAGGGCATGAGTATGGATGCCTGAAAAAGGAAGTGTAGAAAAGGAATGGTATGTAGCATAGCTGTGAGCATAACAGGAAGCCTGTAACCCTAGTATCAAGATGTGGCCAGTTATTCAGCCTGTTACAATGTGGCTGGTCAGTTAGCCAATTGAGCAGTCAGTTGCTCTGATAGGTCAGTGTTCTGCTAGTGCATCACCCTTCAGTCAGTCAAGGGACTGTAGCATTGTTAGTGATTGTCAATGAGTGGACAACTAAGGTCCAAAATAAATAGGCAGTTGGTCATCGTCCAGCGATGGTGCTGGTAACTGGCAGTGGAAAGCATCAGTGGTGACCCTGTGGTTCTCCAGTGATAGGATTAATGGAGTATGATGGAATTAGATCATTGATCATGCATGGGCACTGGTGAAGTCAAGAGAAGGAGGCAGCCTACTACTGAGGGGATCTTGATCCCAGAAGCTACCTTTAGAGAAAAAGGGGGATTAAGCCTGCTACTGCACTTTGGTGGGTGCATCACAGTCCTAGGGATGGGAGGCCACAGTGACCATCCTTCAGGGAGTTGAGTTCAATGTTCTGGAAGAGGAAAAGAGAGATGCAGTTTGTGCACACATGCAGGTGTGACTAACATGTTGCTATACTTTTATCTTGGCTAGAAGCAGAATACCTTATTATAAGAGTCATCCCTGGCCAGGCTTTGTCTAGGGTCAGACATCTATTAGCTGACTTGCATTGAGTCTTGGTGTTCATCATCACTCCTTTTTTTCAGGGGAGGGCTAATCCCATCAGTTGATCTTGTCAGTCCAAGGCAGTTTCTGCCATGCTGAGGATGAATAGTGTCATTGTATGGGGTTTAGTGGAAGTCTACTACTTATTGTGGGTTAGTCCAGTGATATTGTATCCTTCCTTGATGAATGTGCCAATCAATGGGTAGACTGGTGGTGGGCATCATGTCAGTTAGTGTTGAGTAGTCATATACTGCTAGCAAGAGTAGACTCTCTGGGATACTTATATTGTCAGGTTTCCAAGGTGTGCCCTTCATGTTCTAGTGGTGATCTGAGGCAGTTTCCACCATGCAAGGGCAAGTGCTGAGTGTGTTGTGGAATGGTGAGCTGTCTGTGAAGGTTCCAGTTACAATGCTCCCAGCTAAGAGCCTCAAAGCCTCATGTTGGCTGTTGATGGTGGAGATGCCATACACTGATGGCATAGAACATGGCAATCATTGATGATGATCCCAATACAATGCCTTGGGCAGAGGACCTCAAGCCTTCATTGGCTGTGATTCACAGATGGGGTGTTGGTTGTAAAGGTCTGTGGGTGCCTTGTGCAGTCTGGCACAAGAACTTGCTGGGGCCATCAATCATGGTGAAGTTGATTTCATCATAATTGGATCTGTAGGGTGTCTGGTGATCAAGCATCTATTACTGCATGCAATCCAGCAGCAGAACTTCTTTCAGCCCATCATCTGTATTCTGTCATTGTCATAAGTGTCATTGAGTGGATAGGAACTAATCCATCTATCTCTGCTCTCTGTGAGTAATCCTTGATAACTCTCCACTGCTGGTAATCATCTGATCATCAAGTATGATGTCATCATAGGCTTCCAAGGTGATGTTGAGGGCCATAGTGAAAGGGGTGAGTCTATCATAATGAAACAACTCAAGCCTGAGCTGTCAAGCCTAGGGCTAGTAGTAGTGAATGCCAGTAGGCGAAGGGGAGAGTTGCTAGTTGTATTCAAGGGAAGCCTTGCTGTTGTGGGTCTTACTAGTTGTTTAATAGAAGTGGGAAGGCAATAGGCATTTATACAGCAGCCCATTGATAGCCTCCAAGACCCTAGTGGTGTAGTGGCATTGTGGGTGTAAGGCCAAGGTACTAGTGGTCACTACCTATCAATAATAGACTGAGGGCTTGGAGGGTAGTGGCAGGGGTTTATATACTATTACAGGGTTTGTATGTATTTGTACACTATTACTACATATGGTTTGTTGAGGGCAGGTTCTGTTACCATATATGGTCTATGGATCTGTAGGGGTCAAAGGAGGTCTTGGTCTGTGTGGGACAGGGCTATGCTTTAGGCAGTGCAAGGCAATGTAAAGCAGTGCAATGCAATGCAAAGCAGTACCAGGCTATGCACAGCTGTGTGAGGGCTGGCATGCAGGCAAATGGCTATTGGTCATGAGTTCATGTTAGTCATATTGGTGTCTATGTGCAAGTATCACTATAGGCCAAGGAACAAGGGCAGTGTAATGATGAGCGATTGTGTGTCTATGGCACAAGGGTCTAGATCATATCACATGCAGGGTCATATGACCAGGAGCAAGACTGTGCCATGAGGCATCACTGATAGATCATGGTCAGGTGACCATGGGACTATAGGTTACATGCAGGGAGCCATGGCAAAGACAAGGATGACTATAGGGTGACAAGGGGCAAGGAGCATAGATGAGGCATTGTATAAGCATCGTGAGGGGGTTACTGAGTGTGTGAGCAAGTGCAAGTGAGTGAGCACAAGGACCAGAAGCGAGGAAAAAGCATAGTAGGGCCCAAGTGTAGCATCAAGTATAGCGCATTCGTAACAGGTAGTATACTAATGCCTAAGGTCACTAGTCCAAGTGGCCTAAGGGCAGGGGAGCTACAAGGTTTGATACACTAATATACCTCCATTGCTAGTCTTGGAGACTCTGGTCAATAGCTTATGGTGGTATAAGGCTAAGGATCATCAATGAACAACTAGGATCTAAGGCTGCAATGGAGGGGTTTATATACTACTATTGAAGCAGAGTCTGAAACTTCTTAGGGCAGGTCTTATTTCCTTATCTGATATTCCTTCCATATCAGGTCCTTGGTCTGTGTGAGCAAGGTGATGCCAAGGGCTTTCTGCCATAGGCTGAATAATGCATGGACAAGTGGTGCTGCTTGCATGAGTATTGCTATTGGCATGGAAGCTGCTGCAGAGTATAGCCTGTGGGCAAAGGGCATGAGCAGGGCTAATGCTATTGGAGCAGAGTCAGTTATTGCAATAATGGTGAGCTGTTAAGTTTTGTGTCTTCTCCAGCTCAAGTCCAAGCAGCAGAGATGGTTAGAGGGGACAGAGGTTGCATATGAATGCACAGAGGTGTACCAAAGGTATGGCAGAGGTTGGAGCAGAGATTGGAGGGGTGAGGCTTTGACACAGGACTTATGTGTCATGTCCTTGCTGAGCTCCTAGCCTCATTGGCAAGGGAAAGAGAAAGAGCAGAGGTCAAGCTGTCAGACTTGAGAGGAGAGAACTAAGTCAATATTCAAACTGAGGTTAAGACAGAGTATCTATGAGCTTATATACAGAGAATGTAGGTGAGTAAGATGGAGGTATAGTAAACCAAGATCCAGAGCAGTGTACTAGGGGTGCAAGTACCAGAGCTGTGCAAAGCACAGGCTGAACTCTAAAGCCTAAGTGAAAGCTTATTAACAATGAAATGTAAAATGGAATGAGTCAGGGTCCAAATAGACAAGGTAGTATAAATAAGGAAGTAAGTCCAGAGATTGATGAACAAAAGACTGGAAATACAGAGATAGACTTAGCAAATTTGTGGGATATGACATGAGCAATGGCATAATTTTGGTGCAATAACTGTGGAGCATGAAGCTGTAGGTGCTGGATTGCAGGTTTGGCTATCCAGCTAGGAGGAGGGGCTGGGTGTGCTATGGCCTGGTGCTAAGATGATCCAGATAGAGCTGAAGAGTCTAGGGTCTTCCAGGAGTAGCAGCTATTGCCCTATGCTGGAGCCAGTGGTAGTGCTCCTTGCTAATAGGCTGAAGGCTGGGCCAATGGGAGCATGGAAAGGTGGTGGCTATACCTCAAGGCTCATAATCTGGTGCTCTCCTGATGGGTGTGTTAGTCATGTGATGGATTTTAGTCAGGTGATCAGGGGGATCAGGTGACCATGGGTATACTACCAGTCACATGCTGTGTCTGGTGAGTGGCCTATTAGGAGTGTAGCAACTGTATAGTAGGGCAAGTGTAGGGTTGGTGATTATGAGACTGAGTGTAGTAAAGTATAGAGGCATTGTAGGACATGATTGTAACATACAACCCCATAGCATCACTGATCCTCCCCCAAACTTAACTGTTCCCTCTACAATCCTATCACTAAGACCCTCTCCTGCCCTTTTCCATGCCCATTTCCTACCATCTGACCCAATGCAATTAATTTTGATCTCATCTGACCATATAACTCACTTCCAGTCCTCAACAGTCCAATGCTGATGACTTAGAGCAAAGTCCATCCTTGCTCTCCTATGATGCACAGCAAGAAGAGGACATTTTTGCTTCACTACAGCCTTCATACCAGCTTTCTTCAAGTGATGGCAGATGGTCTGAGGGGAGATGGAGTGGTTCTTCACTTCTTGAAGTGTTTTGGTCACTTGAACTGCATTCTCAGCCTTTCCAGATTCAATAAGATAAATGGCATGATGCATATCAGTAGGAGAAATAATAAAAGGACAACCACCAAAGGCTTTGGGGAGGTTGGGAAAATGTTTGGACCTTAGTCTACTAATGGTAGATTGGTTGTGTTACAACCTCACTGGCATACCCCTACCCCTTTTCACCCCTTTTCCAGTTCTATCCCTGTCCCAGCACCAGTACAATAGCTGGCCCACACACTAACAGCATTCACACACCACATGATGGCTGTGCCAAGCTGTGTTTACCTTAGTAAGCAGTCCAGCCCTCCTTGCACAGCCCCATGACATCATACTCACCTCATATCACACCACTATGGCACAATTGCATGTCATTGGCACCCAGGCTGCACAAGGCAGTGCAGTGACCCCCATGACTTGTCCCTGGCCAGTAGCATAAGCCCCATACTCCCACATCTGCCCTAAAGCTCTTCACATATAGTAATAGCATACAAATATGTACAAACCCCTATAACAGTATATAAGGCTGGTAATTCAGTCCTAGGATCCTCATTCAAGTTATCTTGGATTTTCCCCTTAGTCCTCAGTCAATGCCTGGGCACCTGCTAGCTCTTGTCACCACCATTCCCATAGCTCACTATCCATACCACTAAAGGGTTGTTTCATTATAACTTGAATCTCTTCACTTCACCATCACTGTCACCATCCTGAAGCCCTTGTCACCAGTAGTGAGCTCAGCAAAGTTGTTGGCCATCATTACTGACAGCCCTCTGCCTTAGTGAACCCAGCCCAGATCACCATCCTGTGTCCTGAGTATGCACTTGACCTTGCTGCCCTTGCTGCTAGTGCTCACCTCTTTATAGAGGAGCACCCCCATTTATTCACACAAGTCTTTGACCCCACCTTCGCCACTGCAAAGAGAGAAAGGAGGTTAGCAGGGAAGTACAGAGAGATAAAGAAAGAAGAGGAGGAGGAGCTAGTAGTACCACCATCACCCTCTCCCACCATTAAGCATGAGTCAACCCTGCCTGAGTCAGTCAACCCAAATGACCTCAAGGGTCCATACTAAGACCCCACCTTGCCTGACACCTGCTGCCACCTTGATGAAGAATATCATCATTGGCAAGAAAACTGCACCTGGTTTTTAGTAGAAGAAGCCTGCCTTGCCTGCCATGAGAGAATTGCCACAGCAAGAGCTGCCCACTGCACTGCCACTGCCACCCTTGTCTGCCCTGTTGACAGTCAGGGACACCTTCACCCTTGCACATCTCTGCACTGCCCTCACTATCTTTAGTACCCTTCTAGTAGCTCCTGCTACTATCACTCTATCACTTCTTGTTCATGCCTACCTGCACTTAGCTACAGGTATACTTCTCTTACATCCCAACTCCCTTTTATGATAGCTCAGCTCCTGCTGGGAATTTATGTCTTCTTAATTGTCTTTTTCACTTCTCTTTTCACTTACTTTATTCTTCACCTTCTTTCTCTCATTGCACAAGAGCTTGTCCCCCTATAGATCACCACTAACATTTGCCCAGGAGTCTACTCCTTCACTATCAGCTATGAATGACAAACCCTTCCAGAGCCAGAGGAAGAACAGCCACAGCAGAATTACAGGTGGTAGATATCTGAAATAAATACTTCCATTTCCCCTTTTTCGAGTGACTCCAAAATAGGGCAAGTGTTTATGCAACTCCACTGGAGAAACCACCAACAGAACAGACCAAGACCAATCAGCCAACCACAGATAATGCTGGTTAGATCCACACTGTACAGAGCCACTAGGCATCCTGCCATAATTGAAGAATACTAAAGAAGAATTTGGGTGGTCTGTGACAGAAAGAGAATCCACACATCCAAGGTCCACATAGCTCAACGCTATGTCACAGTCCATACTCCAAATCCTTGCCAACCTGAACCTCACATTGGAAGACAAGATTGCCACCATTGTATTAGAGTTCACCATGCTAATGAAACAGAATCAACAACTCTACAACAAATGCATTGAAGAGCAGAAGAAGACTGCTGTGCTTTTGAAAGACATGGCTGCATTAGAACAAACCATGTCAAACCTTAACAGTGCCACTGCTGCAGGAGAAAAGGCAACCCAAAAGGTAGAGGTATTTGCTGATCCCAAAGATTACAAAGGATCCATAGCCAAGTTCAAGGAGTGGTGGGCCAAAATTAAAGCATGGCTCTACACTAACCACTCCACCATCCTCCCTAAGAGTTATGAAGCAGTGACAGCAGTCCTGTCCTGGCTGAAAGGACTGAAAGCCAGACCATTCACACAGACCTGCCTCTGCCAATGTTACGCTTCAGTTTATGCTACATTCCTTCTCTTCCTACATTCCCTTCTTTAGTCCTCCTCGCTCACACCACTTGGCCATGACTCGGCCTTAGCCAGCTGTCTTCCCATGCCAGCTTTCAGGTATCCACAGCATTCCAGGCACCAGACCACAATAGAGTAAAGACCTAATTACCTGGATACTGATCTCACTGCACACAGCCATTACTGCAGTTGGGGCAGCTGCAGATCCGCTCCACTTTTCTGCTCCACCCACACACATTGGTAAGCCAAGCCAATGGCTGAATTCACACATTGTGCCTTCTGCTCTCACCCCAATGGTGATAACCACACTCATATGCCATAGCATGCCTTTGTTTCCCACTCCAGTAGTGTTTAGCCCACAGTACAGCCCCCCTTGCACAGACCAGGCCAGTTTTTGTCTCACACTTCCATATTTAGTAGTCTCGCCTGCCCTCACCTACTTTAGGCTCTGCCTGAATCCCCGTTGTAGTAGTATATAAGACTGCCTGTATTATATTGGAGCCCCAATCAATTCTTCTTGGGTCTTCCCTCACAAGGCACCCACTTTACTAGGAGATTGGTCCACCGTTCTGTTTCACTTCACTTCATTACCTTCTCTCTACACCTCCTAGTGCCTAGCACCCAAGGTCATTTCATTAAGAATTGATTCCCTTCTTTGCTGCTGTCGCTCTTTGACCACCCCGAAGGCCCCTCAACACCATTTTCATCAGTGAGCTTAGCAGTACCAGCATCCCCTGTTACGACCTTGCTCACTTTCCTATCCTTTCTTTCCTTTTTTGGGCTCTTTCCCTATCCTGGCACCAGTATCCATTCACACCCACTCACTGACAGCATTCACACACCACACGATGGCTGTGCCAAGCTGTGTTTACCTTAGTAAGTGGTCCAGAACATCCTTGCACAGCCCCATGACATCATCATCATGCCATATCACACCATACTGATGCAATCTTGCATCATTGGCGCCCAGGCTGCGCAAGGCAGTGCAGTAACTCCCCATGACTCACCTCTGGCCAGTAGCGTAAGTCCCATAATCCCACATCTGCCCTAAAGCACCCGTATGTAGTAATAGGATGTCAATATGTACAAACAATCTGTAAACATATATAAGGCTGGCAATTCAGCCCCAAGATCCTCATTCAAGTTATCCCCTTAGTTCTCAGTTGACACCTGGACCCCCACTAGCTCTAGTCCCCTCCTCTTGTTGCTGTCCTACAGCTCACTATGTAGCCCCGCCTAAGGGTTGTTTCATCCCCTTACTGACATTGAAGGACACTAGTGAATGCTATATGTGCCCAGTTGGCCCCCACTGTTGTAGCTGGCAGCTCAACAGGCAAACAGCATCTAGTAGTTACCCCTCACCCCATTTGCCCTGTCAATCTCAAGTTACTTGCCACCATTGCCTCCCACCTCAAGGACGATGCTGCCACCACTGCTGAAAGGGAGCAGTTAGAGCTGTGGGAAGAGATTGACACCCTAATAGCAGAAGTAGCCATGAGGAACAGGGCAGCAGATACACCCGATCTTGTTTATCCTCCATCCCCAGTCACTAACATTGACCTGAATGACTTCATTCACCCAACACCACCCCTTCTGTCGCCATCCACTCTACGCTGGCTCATCGCCGAAGCAGAAGAGCAGACCTGCCACTACACTGAGTATGCCACTTGCATAGAGGCTCAGCTCACTGCTCCACTCCCCCTTTCACCCAACTACTGCACCTGCTGTAGGCTGGACTGCCTTTGCCACCCTTTCTGTTTTCTGCCATTCCACTTGCACCTGAGACAGTCCAGGACA
>JBBPTI010000626.1:0-12035 GCA_038093995.1 Tylopilus aff. callainus
GCAAGAAGTTCTCAATCAAAGATATCATAGTTTCATTCTGCAGGGGAGAAGGATTGGGAGATATAAGCACACAGTTTGAAGTTGCCATTGGAGTCAGCTTGTAGCAAGACTCCTCTGGTGGCAATCTCAAAGGCATCAGTGGAGATGGCAAAGGGGTGAGTGGTGTTGGGCATGGTAAGGACAGGTTCAGAAGTAAAATGCTCTTTTAAAGAGTTGAAGGAGGATTGTTGGGAGGAAGTCCATTCCCAAGGGTGGTTCTTTTGAGTGAGGAGGAGAAGGGGGGCAGCAATATTGGAGTAGGAGGGAATGAATTGTCAGTAGAATATAGCCCCATTGCACATCAAACTTGGTGAAGACTGAGAAGTCCTTGACCTTATCTACAAGGTCAGAGATCAAAGGGAGGGGGTAGGCATCCCAGATAGTATGTTGGTTTAGATATCAGTAATCCTGGCATGGGTGGAGCTTTCCATTCTTCTTCTTGACAAAGAAGAAAGGTGAAGCTTGAGGGAATTTGGAGGGGCAGATCTTTCCTGATGCTAAGTTCTCATCAATAAACTCATCAATGGCTTTTCATTCATTGGGGGATAGGGGGTAAAGCTTGCTGATTCTTTCTCAAAGATTGAAGAGTAAA
This sequence comes from Tylopilus aff. callainus, assembly GCA_038093995.1. NCBI lineage: Eukaryota > Fungi > Basidiomycota > Agaricomycetes > Boletales > Boletaceae > Tylopilus > Tylopilus aff. callainus. The sequence goes on from JBBPTI010000626.1 coordinate 632, forward strand.
AGGCATAAACAGGAGGAAGGGTGACTTTATTGACAGGTTCTTGGGCAATGGCAAGTTCAGTTGCTTGTAAGATGCAAGCAAGCTCAAGGGTAATAGGGTGAGTGGGGTGGTGTTTCTGTCCATAGGTGAGGACTCTCTGGGCAATATAGTATTCTGTGGTTGCTTTTATGAACTGTTCAGTGGAAGGCCATTCTAGATACTTTCTCAGTCCCTCCTCTTCATGGGGGGAGTTACAGGCATGGGAGGTCATTGGGTAGAAATATAGCTCATTCCCCTTATCAAGGGAAGGGTCGATGCTGACAGTTTCCTGCTGCCAGTCAATGTCTGGGTTGGTGTTTCAAAGCCAAGAGTGTCCAAGGATTACCTTTTGCTTCCCTAGGCACAATACAAAGAATCAGATTTTCTGAGTGATTCTGGCAATGGTTACAAAGAGGTATATAACATAGCATACTCAGGAGTTGAGGAAAGAGTTGACATTGTGAGCCACAATGGTCTGGGTGGTTCATTGCACCAGGATTTGTTTCTGAGAGGTGAAGCTCCAATCAAGACAGTTGATCTCAGCTCTGGAATCAATAAGGGCAGTGGTAGCAATGGTTTTCAGGGTCTCTTCAAGATAGATCAATGAAATTGGCATAGTCAGAGATTTATGGATACAGGACTTATGAACTGGAGGGGTTCACATTGCTTGAGCCCTCCCTACTGAAAACCCTTCTTTTTAGTGAACATGGTAGCCAATTGCCCCACATTCATAGATTCTTCATCATTCCTAGGGACTGTCTCCTCTTCTTTGTCCCAGGAGTTATTGGTTACAACCTTTCTAGTGGTTCAGATCACAGGGGTGGGGGGAGTTCACTTCTGGCATAAAGGACATTCCCTGCTAATGTGTCTAGGCTTACTGCATGAGAAACAGAGGCCTTTCTTTCAGTATTCAGTAGTCTGGGAAAGGGAGAGGTGGTTGACATCCATGGCATTAGGATCTTTGGGGGAGAGCAGTGCTGAGGGGGGGTGTAGTGAATAGGGGCTCCCAAGCAGGCAATGTGATCAGCTTGGTCCCATTGGAACTTAAACTGTCAAGCTTGCTTGTGCCAGTTGGTGAGGGTGGTGGAAACAGTGTCCATAAAGTAGATTCATCACATAAGGGCAGTGGGAAGCTCTGCAACAAAATAAAAAAAGAGGATGTGAATATCTTTGATTTTGTCAAGTTCTGCTTCAATCATTTTCATGGAGAAGAGGGTGGAGTAGTAGTCAAGGGGATCAGTGTTGGGGTGAGGGCATTTCAGGCTCAAGGCCTTGGTGGTGGAGAGCTAGTTAAGGGCTTCCTGCTAGGTGTTGGCATGTTCAAAGATAAGGAGGTGTTATGACTTACCTGCTGCACTTGTTCCCCCTTGTTTTCTTTTCCTCCTTGTATTACTAAGGTTCTCCTTTGCCCTGCTTCTATGCTTACTCCTTTGATCTGACTCAAGATGTGCTCCTATCATATCTGATTGTTATCAAGTTCTTCTTGTGCCTTCCTGTATGTTCTCTTGTATTCTTTAGCTTATTCATTGGTCAGACTAGCTAGTACTTAAGGACAGCCCTCACTACCCTGTACCCTAAGCTAGTCTTCCTTGATTATACCTCTTTTGTCCCAAACCTCAGAGTTTGTCTCTTTGGCTCACTAGCTTCACAGATCAAGTCCTCAACAGACTGAGACAGTATAAGTCCCACATTTGCTTGGGCAGTAGATTGTCATCTCCACTAGGCTATTCAAGGCTAGGGTCAAACCTCCTATCTGGAGTTGATCTTAACAGGAGGAACTTCTTTTTGAAGTCAGCAAAAGTTCCAAAGGAACTGGAAGTGAGGATGGCAGACTAGAAGGTGGAGGCCCAGGTAGTTGCTGAGCCCTTCATTGTGTAAGAGAGAGCAAAGGCTATCTTCTTCACCTCCTTGTTGTATACTTCATCATTGACCAACAAATAGGTCTTGATCACATTTAGCCATCTTTTGACTTTTGCATGTAATCCATCATATGCCTCAGGTGTTCCAATTCTAAGCTCAATGGGTTTCATAGACATTCTGGGGGAAAGGGGCAGCAATGGAGGGGTCAGTTGTCAGAATAAAACAGGTCTCTGTAAAGAGGAAGGGGAAGGTGGGATAGAAGGGTGAGGGAGAGTAAGAAGGGAGCTTAGATCACTGGTAAGCTAGTCTTATGTTAATATCAACTCCAGATAGGAGGTTGACCCTAGCCTTGAATAGCCTGGTGGTGATGACAATCTGTTACCCAAGCAAATATGGGACTTATCCTGCCTCAATCTGTCAAGGACTTGATCTATGAAGCTAGCAAGCTGAAGAGACAAACTCTAGCAGGTTCAGAGGTCTGGGGTGAAGGAGGTATAATCAAGGAAGACTAGCTTAGGGTACAGGGTAGCAAGAGCTGTCCTTAAGTACTGGCTAGTCCAACTGATAACTAAGTAGAAGAATGTGATGGAACATGCAAGAAGGTGCAAGAAGAACTAGATAACAATTGGATACAATCAGAGCATATCATGAGTCAGATCAGGAGGGTAAGCATAGGGGTGAAGTGAGGGAAAGATGCTTTGGTAATACTAAGGCAAAAAAGAAAAAGGATTGTAGGTAAGACCCAGTAGGCAAGTTGTAACAGGTACAGTCAAGTTTGAAGGAGGTTCTCTGATGGTATGGAATGGAATGGAGTGGGGGTTTTAAGTGAGGTTGAAGGAAAGATAGTGTTATGCTCTGATCCCTCTATGTCCTACACTTCCTACACTCCCTTCCAGGTTACCTTCCTTAGCCATGCACTCCCACACCACCAAGTTGCACCTCAGTAACACCCACAAGACCTGTCTCACACCACCAAGTAAGCTTACAGCATAAGGGCACCTGACCAAGGTAGTGTAAAGCCCCTTTTACTCAAGCCACTCACACTACAGCAACTGCAGATGGCACCATTGCACACAATATCCACACACCACACACCCATGCCAATAGCATTACTCCCTCATATCACACAATTCCCCATATTCCTTTTTCCTCCAATCACATAACCCCTGCTATGGCACCATCACACACCATCCTATCCCATGCCTATAGCAATATTCCCTCAGCATCACCCTGCTCACACAGACCAGGCCAGTCCTTGCCTCATATTTCCATGCTTAGTATTTTGGCCTGCCCTCATGAAGTTTAGCTGGAGTTCCAACTTAGGTAGATAGTAGTATAAAAACCCCCATGTAACTTGTTGGAACTCCAATTGATTCTTCTTGGGTCTTCCCTTAAAGGGCACCTGCATACTAGAAGTTCAACCACCTCTCTACACTTTCATACACTTTCCACTACATGGCCAAAGATACTCAGTGCCTAAGGTTGTTTCAGATAGATGCTGAACAGTATGTGGCAATTTTGGAGGAAGGATTGCTGCAAAGCATGGAAAAATCTGATATTCCTGAAGATAACATTATCTCTTAACAGTATATAAACCCCTGCTGCTACCCTCCAGACCCTCAATCTATCATTGATGAATAGTAGCCACTAGCATCTTAGGCCTACCCCCACAATGCCGCCACACTACTAAGGGTCTTGGAGGATATCAACAGCTGCTGGATAAATGCCTATTGCCTCCCCCATTTTTGCATGACCAACTAGTAAGGATCACAACAGCAAGACTCCCCTTGATGACATGTTGCAACTCTCACCATTGCCTACTGGCATCCACCACTACTAGCCCTAGGCTTGACAGCTCAGGCTTGAGTTGTTTCAGATAATGATTTCAAACATACCTCAAGAAGAGCTCACATCAGCAAATCACTAACTTATACTGTAAGTATAGTACAGGTCTGTACAGGTTCACTACAGCAAAATGCTATCTGTACAGGCCTGTACAAACCTGTACACTGACTGTACAATGGGGGACCTCAAATAAATGGGTTTCAAATACCTCAAACAATGCAAAGAAGTCATTAGCAACTTAGTCAGAGAGTAAACATTCAGTATTATTGTGTTTTGTTAAGGTCCCCTATTATACAGTGAATATACAGGCTTATACAGGCCTGTACAGATGGTATTTTGCTGTAGTGGACCTGTACAGACCTGTACTGTACTTACAGTATAAGTTAGTGATTTGCTGATGCAGGAATAGTTCCAGGAGCAGACCATCAAGCTTCTAGATTGGTTTGCACAATCCCCAGACCTCAATTCCATTGAGCATAGTTGGAATCATCTTAAAAAGTGCCTTTCTGTCATATCCCACATTCCACTAAGTCTACCTCCGTTCACTTCTGATCTCACATCCATTGATCTCCAGACTTATTTCTCTATTTGTACTACCTTGTCTACTTGGACCTTTACTCATCTTGTTTTATATTTCATTGTTAATAAGCTTTTGCTTACTCTTTAGAGTTCAGCCTGTGCTACACACAGCTCCAGCACTTGCACCACTGGCACACTGCTCCAGACTTCGGTTCATTCCTACCTCCATCTTACTCATCTTGTTCTCCATATATAAACTCGTAGATACTTTGTTGTGACCCTCAGTTCGAATATCAACTTAGTTCTCTCCTCTCGAGTCTGACAGCTCAACCTCCCTTCTCTCTCTCTTGCCAACAAGGCTAAGGGCTCGGCAAGGACATGACACATAAGTCTTGCATTGAAGCCTCACACCTCCAACCTCTACTCTGACATTCACCTGTACCACTGGTACACCTCTGTGCGCTCTCACACTACCTCCAACCATCTGACCATCTCCAGTGCACAGACTCAAGCTGGAGAATCACGAACTTAACAGTATATTCGAACTCCCACTTGTCAAGTTCTCTAGATATCAGTCATGACCACCTGCACTGTTTGTATCTCTTGTGCTTTTTTCCTCCAGACTGCCTTTGGCAGTTCCCGCACCATCCCAGGTGAGTTCACCAGCCTCACAGAACATGCCACCACCCCATCCATCTCAACTCACTGCCAATGCCCACTTACTCCGCTTACTCCACTTCCCTCCCATTTCCAGAAGCTACCGGAGGACAATGAAGATCTGTACAACCAACATCCCTGTAACCCAGTCCCAGGGCATGGAGCAGGAGGCAGAGGTGATGATAGTGATAATGACGATGACCTGGGTTTGTCCTTCAACTCACCCAATGAAGTCAAATGAGATGTTTTTGACAATGAAAATGAGGCCCCCAATAACGTTCCACTAGCCTATGAACCACTTTCTGAACTTGCCAACACAATCTGCAACATGACCTGACACACTCTCTGTCGTGGAAAGCACTCCTCCGATGCCAAGACAAAGGTCTGTGAACCAGACACCTTCAATGGCTCAGACCCAAAGAAGCTCCACCCCTTCATTGTTCAATGTGAACTCAACTTCCAGGCCAACACTAAGGCCTTCAGAAAGGATCGCAAAAAGGTCACATTTGCACAATCTTACCTGAAGGGGATGGCCCTGGACTACTTTGAGCTGGATCTGCTCAGAATTGATACCTCTGAAACTTGCCCATTCTGGATGGACAACTGGCCATCATTCTTGTTTGAATTACAGATGAACTTCGGCCCACATGATCTCATCACTGAGGCAGAAGCCCAGCTAGAAAGCCTACAGATGCATGATAACCAGTGCATCACCAAGTACATCATGGAATGGAACTGCCTAGCAACCCAAGTCCATGAATGGGGACCCGGTGCTCTTTGCCAGAACTTCTACAACAGACTCCTGGACCATATTAAGGATGAAATCGCTCGTCAGGGGAAACCCAGAATGATTAGCTCACTGCGCGCCCTAGTGCAACAAATTGACCAAAGGTATTGGGAGTGTAAGGAAGAAATCGCTTGGTCAATCAAGACCTCTGGGTCAAACCAACCCCCTTCGTCCGCCCAGTCCTCCAGTTCCTCCACACCTACTACCTCCACACCTCCATCTTCCGCATCCACCTCTGGTGGTAGATCTGCCAAGGATGCTGAGTCCAAAGGCAAGACCGCCACCACCACTCCCACTCCCAAACCCAACATCTCGTCAAAGTTAGGCAAGGATGGCAAGCTCACCCCTGCTGAATGCAAACGCTGCTTCAACAACAAGCTATGCATGTTCTGTGGCCATGAAGGACACATGGCCAAGGACTGCCTCAAGTCTTCGTCAAAGGCTTCCAAGGTCCATGCGGTTCAGACTGCAGCTCCAGGGACTCAACTGAAAGTCTCCTCAGAGGCAAAAAATTAGACTGCAACCTCTGTAGCTCTGCACAGGCTGGAGGTTGCATTGAAACCACCTGTGCACCAAAGGAGATCCATCTCAACGTGTCCACTCTCTTAGATTCTAAATTGCTCATGCCCACCATCTCTTTAGTATCATACAACATTCCTTCTTTTCTGGTGCTAGTAGACTCTGGATCTTCTGATTGTTTTATAGATACAACTTTTGTTAATAATCATGGACTTCAACCCTACCCCATACCTCCACTCCAGCTCCGACTCTTCAACAGAACTATGAACTCCACTATAACTCAAGCTCTCGACCTCTCCATTCACTTTGAAACTGGTGATATCACTCTGACGACATTATATGTCACCCTGCTGGATGGATCTTGTTCCATTGTCCTAGGACACAACTGGCTCACCCACCACAATCCATTGATTGATTGGGTTTTGAGCAGTATTTCGTTCTGCTCATCTGAGCAAACCAGTCCAGCACCTCCAAGCTCATCTCCGCAGCCCCCAATTTTATTGCTGGCTGATCTGCCCTCATCCAATACACCAATTTTCTCCAGTCGCTCAGTTCCCCCTATTGCATTCATTAGTGCACCTGCATTTGCACTGGCATGCCACCTAGAAGGTTCTGTTGAATTCAATCTCCAAATCCACCCTAAGGAGAGTAATCTCCATTCCTCCGTGACCACTGCAGATCTGGTCAATCTTTCCAGCACACCTCTGGAATACCACGACTTTGCTGATGTAATCAGTAAGAGCAAAGCATCCACATTAGCTCCCCATCATGAATATGACCTGAAGATTGACTTGGAAGAGGGGACTTTGCCCCCCTTAGGAATACTCTACTCCCTTTCCCCCACAGAGCTTGAGGCCCTTCGGATGTTCCTTGACAAACACCTGAAGACCAGCTTCATCCAGCCATCCTCCTTTACCCATGCCGCCCCAGTTCTCTTTGTCCACAAGAAGGACGGTTCACTCTGCCTCTGTGTCGACTTCCAAGGACTCAATAAGATCATGAAGAAAGACTGATACCCCCTTCCATGCATATCTGACCTCCTAGATGCTCTGAGCAAAGCCAAAATCTACACGAAGATCGACCTCTGGCATGTGTACCACTTGGTCTGCATTGCCGATGGTGATGAATGGAAGACTTCATTCCACACATGCTATGGCTCATATGAGTGGCTAGTTATGCCCTTCAGTCTCATGAACGCCCCTGCTGCTTTCCAGCAGTTTGTGAATACAATCTTTACAGATCTTCTTGACATCTGTGTCATAGTCTACCTGGATGACATTCTCATCTACTCTGCAGACATGGTCTCCCACAGGGAGCATGTCTGTGAGGTCCTCCAACACCTCCGAAAACATGGACTTTACACCAAGCCCAAGAAGTGTGAGTTCCACACTGACTCAACCAAATATCTAGGATACTGCCTTTCCCCTGCTGGACTGACTATGTCTGAGGAAAAGATTAAGGCAATCCAAGATTGGCCAGAACCTTGTAAAGTAAAGGATATTCAGTCCTTCTTAGGCTTTGTGAATTTTTACCGGTGTTTCATCCATAATTACTCTGCAATCATGACCCCCCTGACCCGGCTTACCTGCAAGGATGCCCCATGGAACTTCTCTGACAACTGTCAATCTGCCTTCTGCAGCTTGAAGAATGCCTTCACCACTGCCCCTATCCTCACTCATTGGGTACCTGATGCTCCAATGATTATAGAAACCAACACCTCTGACTATGCCATCACCAGCATTCTCTCCATCCGATGCCCAGATGAGGAAATCTGGCCAGTCACTTTCTATTCTCAGACGTTGTCTGCCCTGGAACTAAACTATGATACCCATGACAAGGAATTACTTGTCATCCACAAGTCTTTCAAGACCTGGTGACATTACCTAGAAGGCTCCGCATCTCCGATCGACATTGTCACCAATCACAAAAACCTGGAATACTTCGCGACGACCAAGCTTCTAACCCACCATCAAGCCCAGTGGTTGGAGTTCCTCTCTGGATTTAATATGGTCATCTGGTTCTGCCCTGGTTGCCTTGGTGCTAAGCCTGATGCTTTCACTAGACAATGGGACGTCTATCCCAAAGAGGGGGATAAGGACTATGCTTGCATCAACCCACACAACTTCCAACCAGTATTCACCCAAGAGCAGCTCACTGCATCCCTCCAAGCCACCTACTTCACATCTCTGGTCCTCCACACAGGAATACTTGTTGATGACAAAAGGCTCCATAATGACATCCTCTCCGCCCTTCCCTCTAACCCATTAGCTGCTGTGCACATGTCTGGTTCTGAAACCACAAACTCCCAATGGTCTATTGATGCTGAAGGTTTCCTATGCCTTGATGATCACATCTACATACCTAATGCTGATGATCTCTGCCTACACATCCTCTGTTACAAACATGACCATCTGTTATCCGGACATTTCAGTCAAAACCAGACATTAGAACTCATCTGCCACGAATATACCTGGCCAGGCATTAGAACATTTGTAAAGGAGTATGTTTCCTCCTGCACTGCCTGTGCTTGCACAAAGGTTCCCAGACACAAGCCATATGGTCTACTCAAGCAACTCCTTGTCCCAGAACGCCTGTGGAATTCCATCTCAATGGACTTCATCGAGCAACTTCTGGCTTCTTCCAGCCATACCGCTATCCTAGTCATCATCAATCACCTTTCAAAGCAATGTATCTTCATTCCAATGACAGACATGGTTACATCTCTGGAACTAGCTAAGTTGTTCTTGATGCATGTCTTCTCCAAACATGGCATTCCATCTCACATCACATCCGATCAAGGTTCAGAATTTGTCTCGCACTTCTTCCAGTCCCTCAGAAAAGCCCTCAACATCCGGCTGCATTTCACCTCCAGATATCATCTGGAAGGCAATGGTCAGACAGAGTACATGAACCAGACCCTGGAACAGTACTTGTGCATTTACTGCAATTACCAACAGGACAACTGGTCAGAACTCCTGCCCTTAGCAGAGTTTGCATACAATAATGCTCCCAATGCTATCACTGGTGTGTCACCCTTCTTTACTAACAAGGGCTATCACCCGAACATCTCCATATATCTGAAGTGAGACCTTACTTCCGCTCGCACACACAAGTACTCAGTTGACCTTGACTCCTTACACAAATTCCTACGTAAGGAAATGGCCCATGCTCAGACATGCTACCAAGGTCCTGCAGATGCCAAATGATCTCCAGCACCAGACTTCAAGGTCAGAGATCAGGTCTATGTCAAGGCAAAATACTTTAGATCCACTAGGCCCTCCAAGAAGTTATCAGAAAAGAACCTAGGACCTTATAAGATCATAGCACAGGCAGGTACCCATTCCTTCACCCTCCACTTACCTGAGACTATGAAATCCATACATCCAGTCTTCCATGTCTTCCAGCTGGAACCTTGTATTCCCAACAATATTTCTAATTGCTTGCAACCTCCACCACCTCCAGTCAAGGTAGACAGAGAACCAGAGTACAAGATTGCCAAGATCTTAGACTCAAAAATAGATCGCCAACGAAGGAACTGCAAACTACTGTATTTAGTACAGTAGTTAGGATACAAAGGTATGGATGAGGAAACTTCTTGGTTGTTAGCCACAGAACTCGGTCATGCATTGGAACTAGTATCAGATTATCACCTCCAGTACCCTGAGAGACCCGGACCTGAGATTTTGGTCTAAAAAACAACTCAATTTTGGTACAATGTGATATGTATGTACAGGAGGGCCAGCAAGATGACTAAGTCCAGACTACCTACTCCTCACTTGACATCTCTGCATCCTCCACATCATCCAATGCTCCTGCACCCTCCTCCACAAACCCCTCTGGGACCACCAGCTCCCTCCACACATCCCTCTTCAACCCCTCTAACTCTTCCTCCAAGTTGGACTTGTTGTCCATGATCTCCTCTGATGCCCATCCTCCATACACTTCCTCTGCCTTCAGCTGGACAAGCTGGTCCAGATACCAGTTTTGCTGGTCCAGATGCCATCCAACCCAGTAGAACTCATCCCACATCTCCCTCATCGCCCTCATGATCTCCCAACCAACCATCACCAAGACATCCTCCCCCATGTCTTCCAACTGCTGCTTCTTGTGCAGCGCTGCAATTTCCTCCACCCCACTATTGTCTGCTGCCGGCCGCTTCCTCCACTTCACTGGCTTCTCATCCCCTGGCTGTATACACCACACTTTCCAGTCATAACACTCCTGGCAGGCCATAGTCATCTTCAAGCCCTTGTGGAGCATGCACTCCACCCCCTTCTTCACACACCAGTCATAGTCAGGCAATGCCCACTGCTTACCCTTTCCTTTCATCATGCTTTGCTCCACATGAACCTCTATAGCCTATTTCCGTCAGCTCTGACCAATGCGTTTTCAAGGCTGTACTTACTTGTAACTTGGCTGCCTCTTCAGCCTCCTTGCAATGTGCCTCCTCCTCTGCAATTCTCCGCCACTCCTCCTCTGTGGCCTTCTCCCACACCTCCTCCTCTGCCTTGCACCTCACTGCCTCCTTCTTCACCAGACAACAGCACTTGCACTCCATCATCTTCACCACGAGTCACTCATCATCGTCATGGTCACTCTCCTCGAGCTCTTTGTCACACCAATTGCAGATATTGGTGATTTTGTTTGCAGACATGGTAGTTGTAGTGGTCTAAGGAACAAGATGTCTGTCTCAATGGATTTTATATCCCAGGATCAGGTGATCAACAAACTTTTGAACCCTGACTTTTCAAGCTCTGTATTGTCCACACTTATGGCCTTCAGGGGTTCAGGCCTAAGAGGGGGATACTGTCATATCCTGCATTCCACTAAGTCTACCTCCATTCACTTCCGATCTCACATCTGTTGATCTCTGGACTTATTTCTCTATTTGTACTACAGTGACTCCAAAAACCCTTTCCATGCTAACCCCAATAGCAGTGCGTGAAGCACACTGCCAAACACTGTGGGATTTGGTTCACAGGCTGTGCAGATATGGCCATCATAAAACAGCAATACCATGGAAAGGGTTTTTTCACTTTTGAATTGATGAGTAGGTTATTAGTCAAATCATGATATATTTGTAATTGTTTGTTAGTACAAATAAGAATATACATGAAACAGTATGTCTGAGTTTAAAAAAGTTCCCACACTTCTTTATTCCCAACCACCATCATGGTTAGATCCCTCTCTCTTACTCAA
>JBBPTI010000627.1:0-12033 GCA_038093995.1 Tylopilus aff. callainus
TTTTAGCAGGGTAGGTAAAGGCTTACCTTTGAGCCCGCTCTAGTACTTCATCAATATGTACATCTTGATCTATGCGCACTTTTTTCACAAGGGATGGTTGACTATCATCCTCCTCTCCTCCCTCCCCTTCTTCGTCTTGCAGAAAACTTATCATTGGGAGTTTCCTTTTTCCCGCTTTCTACCTTTCCCAAGGAACAAAGTTGGGCGCTGTGTTACGTATGGCACGCTTAAATGTCTGCTGGTGCGGTCGGATGATTTGGAGTAACCCGTCTTTATCAGAAGTGCCTTCGACACGACGAGACAATGCTCGGCTGAAATCACTCAGTGCCTGGAGCACTTCGTTTACTGGATCGTTGGAAGGCGGTCTCGGGAGCTTGCTTATCATCTCTTCCGTCTCTTGAATCGCATTCATCAATTCGTCCTGAATTTCCGGAAGCCTTGATGATGGGAGAGCATCAGTGTGGGGTCATAACACATGCACCATGTCAACCCACCTCTTTGCGATCAACTCTGACAGGATGATACTTAGCCTGTCCGTCAAGTTACTGGTCCTCAGGTATCTCTGATATTGCGATTCCAACGAACACCACGGCTGCGTTGCTGTAAAGTATTCGTTCTCATGACAACGAGCTTCATTCCACGTGATCCCCTTGCCGAGTTCTTGAGAGGAGGGCTGCCGGACACAGTACCAATTGTTGACCAGCGGCTCGGTCTCGTTGCGGATGATTTTGAGCCACCTATGTTCTTCACCTGCAGGAATGCGATCAAGTTTGGTAAGTATCCCTATAGAAAGGATGTGTGAGTTTTGTGGTGCTGCAATGAGGATGCTACTTGCCGACAGTCCGCTTCCCTTGTGGGTCAAAGCTCTTCGCGAGATGGTGAGCACCCTGGTTCTCAAAGTCGGCTTTGAGAGGTTATGTTAGTCCCTGGAAGATCTCGACTAGAACAAGCAAACACTTACTTCCGCAAGCAACTGTGAGTAGAATTACACAACTCGGCTTTTCAATATAAGAAGTGACCAGGGACTTGACCAAGTCGATGTCCCTATCGTTTCCCTTCACTCCGACACTAGCGATAAGACCTGGAAGATCAACAAACGAAAGATCGGCGAGATCTTTCCCAGTAACTTCCAGTGAAACGTAATTCTTCGAAAAAGACAGTTCATTTGCCCTTTGATTGAAGGTCGCGCCCCTCTTTCCGAAGGAATGTCTCGTAATCTTTCGACGGATTCAGAATTGCACGCTGGGCACGCCGGGACTTGGAGGTGATAGGTTGGCCGAAAGATATGCGGCGGACAGGAATAGACATGCCCTTGGAATCAGTGTGAAAGTGGGGTTTCACGATGCAACTCCATGGCGAATCAGAGTACGAGAGTTTGCATTCCGTAGGACACCTATAGAGTTAAATCGTGATCCATGATCAGAGATGAGGTCCCCCAGCTCACCTGGTGAAAGTCCCCGCTGATCTGGGAAGAGTGATACCGGAGATCGACTCAATTAGGGACGACTTGCCGGCGCTTTGATTCCCAATGACAGCAATCATGGGGAGGTCAATATCGGTTTGAACACTGAACGTGCATAGAGTTCAGCGCAGAAAATCAAGACAGAACTGGTACGCACTCCGTGTCGCGCAAACGATTGACAAGTTCCAACATGGGGTGAACCTATCGTTGGATTTATTAGATCTACCTACTATCTGCGCATGTTTGCTTACATAAGCTACACCTGACTTCGAACAGTAGTTACCTTACTATACTCTAGTGACTACTACAATATTCCACAGGTACATAGCTACAACACTAATATACAGTGACTACAACAGTATTCTACACCTATTGCTCCCTCTTCTACTAACCCTCAGATCAATTCCTCCATCAAACCCTACACCTGCTAAAGTCTATTCTGTAGACAGAATAAGACTATAGGAATGTAAATATTGAGTTAAAGGAATGTGTAAATAGTGTCTCACCTCAGGTGACTACAATGGAGTCAACTGAGGTAGACCAGAATCAAGTCAGTGGAATGTGTCCAAGATTAGTAAGTATATAATTAAGTAAAACAATGTTTGAACTCCAACACTCCCCCTCAAATGGCATAAAGTCCAAGTTCTAAAGCAAAATATTTAGCTTTAAACAAAGAGAGTGCTTTGGTAAGGGTATTAGCAATCATACTATTGGTAGGACAATAAATGAGAAGAATAAAAGATTGAGAGCAAGATCAGGGTGACACATGATGGCTATTGAACAGGACTTAGTTGTTGGATTAGTCCATGTGTGTAAATGGATGTGAAATGTAGCTTACCTCAGTTATTATGTGTGAACAATAGACTGAGGTGTCTGGACAAAAAGTAGAGACTTATATATAGTGGGTAGTGAATACTATTCTAAAGGAATTACAGGATCTTGTTAGGATCTGGACACAGGACTAGAGAAAGGGAAGAATACACAGGTGAGACATTAACTATACAATGGGCACAATATGCTTGTGCAATGGGCAGCATAGGTACAGGGAATAGAGTATGCACCTGCCACATGTACAGTGGCTCAAAAAAGTGTTCCAATGTTGTGCCATTTTGGAAATATTGGAAAATTATAGAAGAGCAAGAATGAATCAGATAAAGTGCTTGCAGAATGAATGAAAGTACTTGCTCTTGGCATTATGAAACAACTTTAGTTTATGTAATTTGACTGCCATGGAAGTGAGGTACAAGCATTTCAAAATGATATGTCATTGGGACACTTATTTGACCCCAAATTATATCCTAGACTTTAGTACTTTGTATGCCCTCTCTTTGCTTTTATCACTGCCTCAAGTCTTCTAGGCATGCTTTCAATTAGTTTTTGACACTCCTCAACCTCTATTCTCCCCCACTCTACTTTAATTCTCTTCCAAAGCTCCCAAACTCCTTTTGCTGGTCTTTTATAGCTATTGAAACAACCTTGGGCACTAAGTACCTTTGGTTGTGTAGTGGAAAGTGTATGAAAGTGTAAGAGGTGGATCAAGCTCCTTATAACTGGGTGCCTTGTGAGGGAAGACCCAAGAAGAATCAATTGGAGTACCAACAATTTACATGTGGTCTTATATACTACTAGCTACCTAGGTTGGAACTCTGATTAAAATGTGTGAGGGCAGGCCAGGTTACTAAGTAAGGAAATGTAAGATGGAAACTGGCCTGGTCCATGTGAAGGGAGTAATGTAGAGGGAATAAGGCTATTGATGTGGGATAGGATGGCAAGCAATGGTGCAATAGCAGCTGTTATGCAATTGAAGGAAAAAGGAAATAAGGGAATCATATGATATGTGGGAGTAACACCATTGGTGTGGGAGTGGGTGAGGCAGGTATGGTGTGCGATGGTGCAATCCATAGTTGCTGTGTCATCAGCTGCTTAGGTAAAAGGGGCTTTATACTACCTTAGTCAGGTGTCCTTATGCTATAAGCAATATACTGTGGCATGGGTAGCAAGGGTGGGTATTACCAAGTCATGACTTCAAGGGCACAGGAGTCTGTGGCTAAAGAAGGAGATGTAGGGAAGGAGTGGAGTGAAGTATAGTGCTGGAGACATGAAGTGTAACAGCTGTTGAGTCTTTTTTTGAGATGTTGCCAGCTGAAACACTCAAATCATAGCATTGAATAAAAATCCTCCTTAGTCATGGTGTAGGAATAAGAGTGGAAGAGAGGTGGTCAAGGGGAGTTGTATTAAAAGACTACATTAACTGCTTATGCCATTGGAACTGGTGATGAAGCATAAGGGGAGCTACAAGAGTGGTACACTACTGTACCCCCATTGCTAGCCTTAGAGACCCTTAGTCATTGGCTCATGGTGGTTTGAGGCCAGGGAACATCAATGAACAACTGGTGTTTAAGGCTGCAATGGAGGGGTTTATATACTACTATTGAAGCGGAGTTCAAATATAGTTAGGGCTGGCCTTACTTCCTTATAAGCTCTTTTTTTTTTCCTGGTTCTTAGTCCATGCAAAGGTGGCAGTGCTAAGGGATTACCATCATAGGCTGAATATTGCAAGGATAAATGGCACCACTTGCACAAATAATGCCATTGGCATGGGAGGTGCTGCAGAGCATAGCCTGTGGGCAAAGAGCATGAGCAGGGATAATGCTACTGGTGTAGAGTCAGTATCACAATAGTGGCATGCAATGGTATGAGGATGGTGTGATGACTGCAGAGCATGGGGTCATGGATGCAGTGGGTAAAGGGTTCAGGCTTCCAGTTGAGGAGCTGGACCAGTGGTGCCAGGGGCTAGAGGGTGCTGAGGTAATCCAGGTGCTGCCAGTGATCTAGGTCATCAAGGGGATGTTAGCTATTGCATTAAGCCAGTGCTGGAGGTGGTGGCTGGGCTACTTCCTGATAGGCTGGATATTGAGCCAATGAGGGCATGGGACAATGGTGGCTGTGCTCAATGGCCAATGGTCTGGGCTGCACTGGTGACTGTGCTAGTCACATGATTGGCAGTAGTCAGGTAATCAGGGATCAGGTAACCATGGGTATAATGCTGGTCACATGCTAGGGCCATTCAGGGGCCTACTGGGAATATAGCAAGTACTGGCTGGTGTAAGTATAGGATTTGGTAGACACTGGGCTAAGTGTAGCAAAGTGAAGAGGCATTGAGGGATGTGATCATAACACCAGCAGTGCTTAATAGAACTGAGGTTTGGTAACTGTGCTGGCCAGTCAAAAGGCCTAATGTTATACTTTGTGTCCACACCACTACACTCCACCACACTCCTTTCCTACACTTTCTTCTTTAGTCACAGGTTCCCATGTCTGTTCCCAAGTCATGACTCAGTAACATTTGCCCTTGCTACCCATGCCACAGTACATTGCTTACAGCATAAGGGCACCTGACCAAGGTAGCATAAAGCCCCTTTTACCTAAGCAGCTGATGACATAGCAACTGTGGATTGCACCATTGCATGCCATACCTGCCTTACCTGCTTCCACACCAATGGTGTTACTCCCACATATCATATGATTCCCTTATTTCCTTTTTCCTCCAATTGTATAATAGCTGCTATGGTGCCATTGCTTGCCATCCTATCCCATACCAATGGCCTTAAAGCCTCTACATCACCTTCTTCACACAGACCAGGCCAGTTTTTGTCTCATACTTCCTTACTTAGTAGTCTGGCCTGCCCTCATGCATTTCAGTAGGAGTTCCAACCTAGGTAGTTAGTAGTATATAAAGCTGCATGTAAATTGTCAGAACTTCAATTGATTCTTCTTGGATCTTCTCTCACAAGGCACCCAGTTACAAAAAGCTCAATTCATCTCTTGCACTTTCATACACTTTCTGCTATACAACCAAAGGTACTTAGTGCCTGAGGTTGTTTCACTTAATGCCTTGAGATTTGAACCAGTTTTGAGCCTTTTTGGAGAAGTGTTTAGGATCATTATCTTGTTGAAAGATAATGCTCTCCTCAGGAATCCCAAAATATTCCATGGTGGAAAGCAGACTGTCTTTAAGAATGGACACATACTGCTCAGCATTCATCTTTTCTTCCACCTCTGCAAGTATGTCCACTCTATTCCAGCCCATGCATCCCCAAATCATCAATAAACCTTCTTCAAACTTTACTGTTCCTTGGATCTCCTTGTCTTGTAAAGGCTCACCTTCTTTTTTTCACACATACACCCTTCCATCTGATCCAATCCTGTTAATTTTGGTCTCATCTGACCAAATAACTCTGGTCCAATCCCCCACAGTCCAGTCCTTGTACTTGAAAGCAAAGTATTATGACTTGCTTGCCCTGTTCACTCTCTTGTCCTCCTTCCTCCCTCCTTTCAACCTCACCCCTATTCTGGCACCTCAGACCACTGGTAACCCAACTCCCATTCTTATCACAAGACCATAGCCAATAGCACTCACACACCACACAATGGCAGTGCCAAGCTGTATCTATCTCAGAAATGATCTGGACCCCCATGCATAGCCATAAGGTGACATCATAGCATGCCATATTGCATCATTATCATGCCACATCACACCATAACCAATGGCACATATCTCACACCAAAAACTATGCATAAGGCAGTGCCATGACTCACCATAACTCATCCCCAGCCAATGGCATATCCCTTGCACTCCCATGTCTACCCTAAAGTTGCCCCTGATGTAGTAATAGTGTACAAATATGAACAAACCCTGTAATCATATATAAGGCTGGCCAATTCAGCCCCAGGTTCTTATTCAAGTTAATCTGGGTTTTTCCCTTAGTCCTTAGTTGATGCCAGGACCCCTAGACTCTTGTATCCACTACTCCTAGTCACTTCCTTTGCTGCTGCTCACTACACCCTTACTAAGGGTTGTTTCATTTTAACTCAAATCCTTTTTCACTTCACCATCACCACCTGCAACCCCAAAGCCCCACCATCACCACCACAGACAGTGAGCAGCACAGGGGCCCAATCATTGTTACTGATCACCCTTGTGTTAGTAGACCACAGAAAAATCACTGCCCTGTGTCCAGAGTATACATATGACCTTGCTGCCCTCACTACCTCTGCCTGCCTCTTTTGTGAGGAGCACCCATGCCTCTTCATGCAAGTTTTTGACCCTGCTGCTACTGCTGCTGAGAGAGAGCACACCACTGTAGTAGAGTGGAAGATAGTAGTAAAGAAGGAGGAGTCACTGGACTTGGTACTGCCCCCTTCCCTCATAGCCACCCCTGCATGTGATCATACTGAACTTGACCCCAACAACCTCCTGGGTCCCTTTCATGACCCCACCAGCCCTGCCACCCATGCTTGCCTTGATGCAGAGTATGCCATCTGGAATGCTAACTGCCACTGCCTGTTAGCCCAGATTGCACAAGAAGAACAGCAAGAGAGAATTGCTGCTGCCCACCTCATCCACTGCCACCACCCTTGTCTGCCCTGTTGATGGTCAGGGACACCTTCACCCTTGCACATCTCTGTGCTGCCCTCTTCATCTTTGCTAAACTCCTAGTAGCACCTGCTACCATTACTATACCCCTTCTCATTCACACCTACCTACACTTACTTACAGGTATCATGCTTGAATATTATTCCCACCTCCTTTTATGATATTTCAGCTCCTGCTGGTCATTTCTAGTTTCTTTACTCTTTTCTTTGCTTGCCTTCTTGCTTACCTACTCCTTTGCATTCTCAAGTTTGTTTCCCACAAAATAACACCCCTTCTCTTTACTGTAGATGCTCACCCTGGGGTCCTTTCACTAATCTTCAGTTATAAATGACCCAAACAGCAGCAGACCAGCTAGTAGTTATCCAATTTAACTACCTTTGACTTACTGCCTGAATAACCACTATAGGACAACTCTTGACCCAGCTCAGGAAGAAGCCCAGACCAATGAAACAGTGTATTGGAACACCCATACAGGAACAAAAGATGAACCAACACCTAACATGCTATAAGCCTTGATTACACCTGTCCCCAGTAGAAGTCTACCATTGAAGGACTTGGGTAAAAAGGAATGGAAAGCTCATTCAGATAAACAGAACCCACACCACTCGCCACCATGTCACAATCCACACTCCAAATCCTAGGCAACCCCAACCTCATGTGGAAGGACAAGATTGCAGCCATTGCAAAGGAGTTTGCTACACTCACTGCCCAAAACCAACAGCTGTTCAATGGATACATTGAAGAACAGAAAAAGACAGCTGGTTTATTCAAGATGGTCAACACCCTTGAGAAGACCATTGCCAACCTCACCTCCACTGCTGTGGAAGGAGGAAAGGCCACAAGGAAAGTAGAAGTCTTCACTGACCCAGGGGATTATGATGGCAACATTGCCAAATTCAAAGAGTGGTGGGCCAAGATCAAGGCATGGCTTCACACCAACTGGTCCACTGTACTTCCCAAAAGCTATGAAGCAGTGACTGCCATCCTCTTACAACTCAAAGGGCTGAAAGCCAGACTGTTCACCTAAACCTGCTTGCACCATGGACAAATGTATACCTGGGACAAGCTGGTCATGGAGGTAGAAAGCATCTTCTGCTCAGTTAATCAAAAAGACTGGGCCATGGCTCAGTTGGAACAGCTAAGGCAAGGATTCATGCAAACTGATGATTTCCTAGTTTGGTGGGAGGCTCTCTATTAGCAAGCTGAGATCAATGATAGTTATGCTATCTGCCTTCTAGAATGAAACATGGCACAACACATCATCCTCCAGATCTTCAAGGAAGGTAGTCATAAGTCCAACCCAGGTGCCTACTTGCAGGCCATCAGGGATGTCAGTTGCACAATGGAAGCCTTGAACTTTATCCACAGGCTTCCACTAACTTCCAGAGATGGGGCCACCCTGATGACTGGATGGACACAAGCTGGGTGTATGAGGAAGACAAAGCAGAGGTGTTCTTCATCAAGAGATTGGCAGAAAAGTGCTACAATTGTGGAGGAACCAGGCATTTCTTGAACAATTGCAAGAAGCTGAAGAAGCAAAGCCCAATCCTTTTGGTTGGAAGCTCTAAATAATTCTTCAACTTCACTTTCTAAGTCATTCCAGGTGTAGATACAGTGGCTTAAACAATTGTCTGAATATTTGCATGTTTTTCTCTAATGGCAATATTCCCTAACAACCACTAATCCTCACCTTACACTATTGGTGTATGAAATGAAGATCATACTCTTGGCTACAGGATTGGTCTATAGTGCAAAAGGTTTGGATAAAATCTGATTGAATGACAGCAATTTCAAAACAACTACTCATTCAGACAATTGTTTGACTTTGTATAAAATATGGTATCTAGTACTTGGTATGACCTTCCTTGGCCTTGATAACTCCTTGAATCCTTCTAGGCATACTTTCTATCCATTTTTGACACTGTTCCACAGATATTTTGCCCCATTCCTCTACCACCCTGTCCCATAACTGATGAACTCCAGTAGGTGCATTGGGATAACCAGAAAGGCACTTTTTAAGGTGACCCCAACTGTGCTCAATGGGACTAAGGTCTGGGGATTGTGCAGGCTAATCTAGAAGCTTGGTGTTCTGCTCCTGGAACCATTCCTGAGCTCTTCTTGAGGTATATTTGAGATCATTATCCTGTTGAAAGATAATGTCATCTTCAGGAATGCCAGATTCTTCCATGCTTTGCAGCAATCCTTCCTCCAAAATTGCCACATACTGTTCAGCATCCATCCTCCCTTCAACCTCACTTTAAACCCCCACTCCATTCTATTCCTGAAACAACCCTTAGGCAGGGCTGTGTAGTGAGCTGTATGATAGCAAGGAGGGGACGATGACTAGAGCTATGGGAACCCAGGCGTCAACTGAGGACTAAGGGGAAAACCCAAGATAACTTGAATGAGGATCTTGGGGCTGCATTAACAGCCTTTATATATGGTTACAGGTTGTTTGTACATATTGTCATCCTATTGCTATCTATGGGTATCTTATGGCAGACGTGGGAATGAGGGGCTTATGCTACTGGCCATAGATGAGTCATGGGGAGTCACTGCACTGGTTTGCACAGCCCGGGCTCCGATAACACGAGATGGTGTTAGGATGACGCCTTATGACGTGATGATGTCATCATAGGGCTGTGCAAAGGGCTGGACTGCTTACTAAGGTAACCACAGCTTGGCACTGCCATTGTGTGGCATGTGGATGCTGTTAGTAAGCATGGGCTGAGGTAGATACCAATACTGGGATAGGGGGGGACTGAGAATGGCAAGAAAAAGGATAGGCCATGAGTGAGGTTGTAACACTACCCCCCTGCTAAAGCTTGACCTCCAGGGAAGCAAAGGGGAGTGGGCATGAGAAGAGAGCAGCAAAGACTGAGCAAGAGACTGGTCGAGGCATGGCAGGATAAGACCAATGGAAGTCATGGAGAGTATCCACGCAGTGAGTGAGATGAGAGGCTGGTTCCCAGGTGTGATCATCTGCGGAGTATCCCTTCCAGTGGACAAGGTATTGGATGCCGTGGCTGCAAGGATGCGAGTTAACAATAAAGTCAACTTTGTATTCCACGTCATGATTGTCAGTGATAAGTGCAGGACTGGGCCATGGATCGGGCTGAGAAGGGAGCAGTGGTAAATATGGCTTAGTGCAGGATATGTTTATGACCGGGTGAATGCAGATGTATGAGGGGAGTTGGAGATGTACAGCATTGGGCCCTTTCATAGCAATGACAGGGAAGGGGCCAATCCATTGATCTGTGAGTTTGTGGCAGGGGGAAGGAAACATAAGGTTGTTGGTGGCAAGCCAGACTTTCTCGCCGCTGGCATATGATGGAGCTGGAGTTTGATGCGTGTTCCCAGTTACCATTATTCATTTGCGTGCTTTGCTGAGGTGCTCTCTAGTTTGCTGTAGTATAGTCTGATACTCACACGCTGTAGTGGAGGCGGCAGGGGACTTGGTATCTCGAGGCTCAACCCCCATCCAGGGTTGGTAAGTGCATGTGACCTAGAAAGGGGAGAACTTTGAAGCAGAGGACTGCTTCGCATTCAAAGAGAATTGGGCCAGGGGCAGCCATTGTGCCCAGTCATCCTATCGTTCAGTACAGTACATACGGAGGTAAGAAGCTACTTTGCAATTTACACACTCTGTTTGCCCATCTGTCTGAGGGTGATGTGCTGTAGACCTTTTTACTGTAATCCCCAATTGCACACAGAGTGACGTCATCAGGGAAGCCATGAATTGGGGACCTCGGTCAGAGACAATAGACCATGGGAGGCTGTGGTGTTTCCATACATGGGCCAGGTACAGATCTGCTAATCCAGCTGCAGTGCATATCTTTTGGCAAGGGATTAGCTCTACTTCCTTTGAGAAGCGGTCTACGACTGTTAGGATAGCGTCATACCCCCCTGCTATGGGGAGGTCCATGATAAAGTCTGTGGAGATGTCTTCCCAGGGGCCCTCAGGCATCAGAAGGGGTTGGAGCTCACCCTGTGGGGGGTGATTGCTGGGTTTCACACAGGCACACCTTGTGCACTTTTTTACATACTCTTTGACATCTTTCCTCATTCCTGGCCAGCTGTAGAATCGAGTGAGGAGCTCTAGGGTATGGAGGACGCTGGGGTGTCCACTGACTACATGATCATGGTGGAGGGTAGTGATCTTGATTTGCAGATTGGGGGGTATGTAAATCCAGTTATTTCGCTTGAGCACCCGATCCTTGATCTCGTACCCTTGTGCCATCAACTTCTTGAGAGTGGATTCAGGAAGACGCATTGTGCTGTGGGAAATCTCATCCATTAGTTCATCTCTGGGGGATGTTACTTCTATGGATTCCTCATCCTCATCCACTTGTTGGACCCATTCCGGGGATATTATCAAAACTCCCTTATTGTCTTCGACTCCTTCTCTCACCAAATCTGACTGTCGGGAAAGAGCATTGGCCTTAGTCATGAGACTCCCTGCCTTGTGGCACCATTTGAAGTTGAATCATGATAGGTATTGGGCCCATCAGGCTTGTCACTGATTGAGATCCTGCCTTATCATGAACCAAGTGAGATTTTGGTGATTGTTCCAAATCTCAAACTCATGGGTGGTCCCTTTTAGATAGTGTCTCCAGGTTTCCAATGTGAAGATGACACTTAGCATTTCTTTGTTGGCGATTGGGTAGTTTCGTTGTTCTGGTGTCATGGAATGGGACAAAAAGGCTATGGGGTGCCATCGGTCTTCCTTCTGTACTGATAGCACAGCTCCTACTGTGCAATTGCTCGCATCGCTTTCTAGGCGGTAGTGGCAGTTATTATCTGGATAGGCTAGAACTAAGGCTGTGGTGAAGTGGTGTTTTAGCCATACAAATGCTGCCTCACACTCCAGTGTCCATTTGAAGGCAACATCCTTCTTGGTTAGGTCATGGAGTGGCTGGGTGATCTTCACGTAATCTTTAATAAAGCGTCAGTAGAAATTGGCAAGCCCAAGGAAGGCATGTGTTTGTCGTAATGTGGTTGGGGTCAGCCATTCTGTTACGCTCACGGCTACGCTACGTTCCGCTCTTTCCTACATTCCCTTCTTTAGCCACTTTGACCCACGCCACAGCGCCGCGACTCGGTATTGCCCGAGTCCCTTTCCCACACCGGTAAG
>JBBPTI010000628.1:0-12031 GCA_038093995.1 Tylopilus aff. callainus
GTGATATGCTGTAGAGAGCCTCTGCTCAATGTGGAGCTGCCAACAAAGATTGGTCATGAGTTTGGAGGCAAACTGGGGGCCTTGGTTGGATACAATACTGTGGGGAAGTCTGTGGTGTTTCCAGACATGGTGCAGGTAAATTCCAGCAAGATCTACGAATATGCAGGTGGTGTCACAGGGGACAAGCTCAATGGCTTTGGAAAATTGGTCGACAATCATCAGGATGGCAGTATAAGAATTGGACTCTGGGAGTCCAGTAATGAAGTCAATGGAGATGTCTTTCCAAGGCCTGGCCAGTATGGGGAGGGGCTGCAACTTTCCTACTGGTGGCTGGTTGCTTGGCTTTACCTGTGCACAGTGGGTGCAGTGCTTCATGTAGTCCTGAACATCTTTGGCAATACTTGGCCAGTTGTAGTTCCGCTGGATTCCTTCCAGCATCCTTTCTACTCCAGGATGGCCCGCAAGTGGGGCATCATAATGCAGGTGGAGTACCTGAGGCTGACAAGCCAGTGGCATGAATACTTTCCCTTGTTTCATGCAACAGCCATCAGAGATGGTGTATCCTGACACCTCCAGTCGGGCCTGGATGGGCACTGGGAGCTTGATTGTTTCATGGGAAATGGTGTCAGTCAGGGCATCTCCACTGGAATGCAAGATAACCAGTGTCAAAGTGTTCTTCATCTCCTGTACTCCAATGGTCTCTGAGGGCACTACCAGCACATGCTGGTTGTCATCTTTGTCACATACCACTAGATCCTCTCTCCTACTGAGGGCATCAGCTTTTCCCATTGTAGAGCCAGGTTTATGAAACCACTTGAAGTTGAATCAGGACAAATACTGGGCCCAATGGGCCTGTCACCAATTGAGATTCTGTTGGGTCATGAACCAGGTCAGATTCTGATGATCATTCCAAATCTGAAACTCATAGGTGGTTCCTTCTAGGTAATGCCTCCAGGTCTCCAGCACCCTGATGATGCTCAGCATCTCCTTGTCTGCAATTGGGTAGTTTTGCTCTTCAGGCATCATGGCATGGAAGGAATATGCAATGGGGTGCCACTTATCTTCTTGTTCTACCAGCAGTACTGTGCCTGTGGTGAAGAAGGAGGCTTTGCTCTTGAGTCGATATCATTTGTCATTATCTGGATATGCAAGCACTGAAGTGGTGATAAATGCTTCTTTCAGCCTGGTGAAGGCAGCTTCCTTCATGTTGGTCCAGCAGAAAGGTTCATTCTTTCTGGTTAGGTCATGTAGTGGACATGCTACTTTAGCAAAGTCTTGGATGAATCTGCAGTAGAAGTTGGCCATGCCAAGGAAGGAGTGAACTCCTTGAACATCCTTCGGCCTTGGCCAATCCATGATGGCCTTTACCTTTGCACTGTCCATGCTTACTCTGTTGACCCCTACTATCATTCTGAGGAACTCTACTTCTTGCACTAAGAATACGCACTTGGAGGGTTTGATGAACAGGTCATTTTCCTCAAGCTATTGAAGTACTTTGAGTACAATTTTCTGATGTTCCTGTTTGTTGTCAGTTGGGGTGAAGATCATCAGATCATCAATGTAGACTAGAACATTGGCAGACATATCAACAAAGATCTCATTCATCATTGTCTGGAAGGTGGTGGGTGAGTTGCAGAGCCTGAAGAACATGATGAGGGATTCAAATGCTCCTCGGTGACAGGTGAATGCAGCCTTCCATTCATCTCCTTCCTTAATGCACATGTTGTTGTATCTCCAGCACAGATCCATTTTCATGAAGAGCCAAGCATTCTTGAGTTGATCTACAAGCTGCACAATGAGCAGAAGGGGGTAGTTGTTGTATACAGTGTGCTCATTGAGGTAGTAATAGTCTTGCACCATGCACTTCTTTCCATCTTTCTTTGGAACAAAGAAGACCAGCACTGTTTGCTTGGACTTTGAGAGGAGGATATATCCTTTCTGGAGTTGATCATCAATGAACTTGTTCACTTCTCTCTGCTCCTGGGGGCTTAGGGGAATGTTGTGTCCCTTCCTTGGCTTAAAGGAGTCCTTTAGCTCAATGGCATGATTCCAGGGCTTTTGTATGGGCATGTGCTCAGACTCTTTTTGCTCAAACACCTAGAGGTACAGGTGATATTCCTTCAGTACTAGATCCCAAGCCTTTGGTTCTTCAGCAGGTCCTTCTTTTATTTCTTTTACATCTATTCCTGCCTCTTTCTCCTGTTCTTTGGCTCATTGTACTACATGGGAAATTCCTTCATAGTTGCATAACTCCAGACAGTCCAGGAGTTCAACTGTTTCTTTCTTCCAATTAATCTTGGGGTTGTGTGTGGTTAGCCAGGGATACCCCAAGATGAAGTCCTTCATTCTGAGGTCAGTTACCTCAACTCAGGTCTTTTCCATATGTCCCTGGTATTCCAAGAGAACTTCAGCTGCATGAGTTACTAAGCTGGCCTTATTCAGCATCTTATTGGTGTTGTAGACCAGTATGGGGTTGTCAAGCTTTTCAAGAGGGATGCAATGTTTCTTGGCAAAGTCCTGATGTACAAAGGTGGACTGTGCCCCACTGTTGAGTAGAGCAGAGGTGGTTACAAAGTCACCAGTCTTGGTCTTGACCCTTATCTCAAGAGAGATCTCTCACTGATTGGTGCTGAGAATGTGAATAATGGGGGGGACTTGTGTTAGGGTTTGTGCACATGGGGGTGTCAGAGGTGAAGAGGGGTATAAAGAGGAATTAAGCACAGCATTTGGTTCACAGTTGCCACTGAGCTGTGGAGCAGACTCCTCTTGACCAGGCAAGAAAATAGGTACTATACAGTTGTCAAGGGTGATACAGAAAACATAGGAGCATGTGATGAATCTTTCTCTAGCCATTAAGGCACATGATGTGCTCTTCAGGCTCTGCCTTTTCCCTTGTTGTTATAGTGAATGACTTGAAAACCTGACTCTTCCTCAGGGTTGCTTTGCTTCTTCACCACCATGACTAACTCTTTCATTTTAAGCAGGGTGTCGCCATCAAACTCTTCATCTTCAGCTAGCAGAATGTGGCAGATCATCTTTCATAATTTGCAGTAGGCACTATGACCACCTTGCACAAACCTGCAAGAGGGGCATTGATTGACCTTTGGCTGCCTACAATCTTTGATGCAGTGGCCAGTGCATTTGCAATTGAAGCACTTGGCCCAGCTATTGGAGCTGCTAAGGGCAAAAACTCCTTCTTTGGCATTCTTGGCTGCTAAGCCCTGCATGCTTATTCTATTTGGGATCCTTCTTTCTGAACCCTAAATGTACTGCAGTCCCTCCATGGCAGTCCCAGTCTTTCAGATGTTGGTTAGATAGGCTGCCAGGCTGTCAGTTCTCTTTTCTTCCTTGAACAGCTGGGTGATAATGACATGGGAAGTGTTCTGCTTGAGCAGGTGGACTACATGGGTGTCATTGATGTCTGCTTGCTGATAGAGGGCTTCCCATCAGACTAGGAAGTCGTCTGTTCGCATTCCCCCTTGCTTGAATTCTTCCAGCTGTCAACAGGCCCAGTCCTTCTGGTTAGCAGCCTGGAACAGTCCTTCAACTTCTCCTTCCAGGTCATTCCAGGTGTAGACATTGCCCTGAGTGAGGTGCATTTGTGCAAATGGGCTGGCTTTGGGTCCTTTCAAGTGGGAGAGCACCATAACAACTGCTTTGTAGCTGGCAGCAGGGGCAACATGGACATTTACCTTCAACCATGCTTTTATCTTTGCCCACCATTCTTCGAACTTGGCAATGGTGCCATTGTATTCTCCTGTTCACACAATACTTGAAGTGGTGCACTTGTTTGGGCAGGATAGGCATTGTGGGTGGCAGAAAGGGTAAGGTCTATCACAGGCATGATAGTCAGGGGAGCAAGTAAGGGGGTGAGTGAGTTGTGCCTCAATAGAGGCAGCATAGGCAGCACACTGGTGTTGGTGTTCTTCTGCCTCAGCTATGAGATGATGGAGGGTAGTCAGTGAGAGGGAAGGAGGTATAGGCAGGATGAGGTCATTTGGGTCAGTGGAGGGTGATGGGAGATAGACTAGATCAGGTGTAGCTAACAAAGCCTGAGTACTCCTTTGACTCCACTCAGCAATGTGGTCATTGAACTTCTGCTGAAAGTCCTGCTGGCTTCTTTCTAGCTCAGCAGTGGTGTCTGCTTTGAGGCACAAAGTGACAGATGTGAGGAGGACGAGGTTGATTGGATGCTGTGGATGAGGGATGACTACTAGATGCTGTCCAACTTCTTGCTCAGCCACAAGAGAAGTGGGGGCCAGCTGGGCATGATTAGCATTCACTAGTGTCCTTTGATGTTAGAAAGGTGGAATGTCAGTACAATACTGCTCACTGCTGTGAGGGCCCTGTGTTCTGAAGAGAAGTGGGGTGCTTTGAGGAGGTCGTTGGTGACAATGACAGCGAAGTGGCAATTGATTCTTAATGAAACAACCTCAGGCACTAAGTACCTTTGGCTGTGTAGCGGAAGTGGTGACAGGAGAGTAGTGATATCAATCAAACTCCTAGTAGAGCAGGTGCCTTGTGAGGGAAGACCCAAGAAGAATCAATTGGAGTTCCAACAAATTACATGTGGGTTTATATACTATTAGCTACCTAAGTTGGAACTCTGTTTGAAATGCATGAGGGGAGGCTAGGTTACTAAGTAAGGAAATACAAGATGAAAACTGGCCTGGTCCATGTGAGGAAGGCGATACCACAGGGTTATTGCTATTGGCATGGGATAGGATGATGAGTGATGGCACAATAGCAGGAATTCTGCAATTGGAGGAATAAGGAAATACAAGAATTGTATGATATGTGGGGATAATGCCATTGGCATGGGACTGGAGTGTGTGGGTATGGCAAGTGATGGTGCCATCCACAGTTGCTGTGTTGTTAGCTTGCTTAGGTAAAAGGGGCTTTGTGCTACCTTGGTCAGGTGCCCTAATGCTGTAAGCTTATGCTGCTGTGGCATGAGAGCAAGGGTGGATGTTACCAAGTTGCAGTGCTGTGGCATGATGGTGTGGGTACTTATGGCTAAACAAGGGAATGTAGGAAAGAGCAGAGTGGGAGTGTAGTGGTAAGGGAGTAAAGCATAACACTAATGATTGGTTTTGTCAGAGACCTTGTGTTGATTGCACACAGGCTTCTGCTGACCCAAATCTTCTGCCATTCACACTTGCAGCTAAGGGAAAAACATCATTGTAAGAAGGCTACAGCACATTTACAAGACATAGTCCATATTCACAACCACCAATCTCTGTTGCCTTGGGATTCAGTATCAAGACCAGCCTCAGCAATGCTAGCATGCCAGTGAGCAAGGGCTCCACCCAGATAATGTCTGAATCAAACTCCAAAAATCTGTTTGCAGCTAAGCTTGATGGATTGGATAGGCAAAGTGATACTCTACTCAACAATGGGGAAAATCAAAGTTCTTGTGCTGCCTTGCAATACAACTATGCCATCTGAAAGCAAGAGCTTGACAACCAACAGGAGAAACTCCTCTCCAAGCAGGTAAATACTGAGGCCAAATTTAAGTAGGAGCAAGAGCTCAAAATACTTGATCTCAAGCTCAAGGAGTAGGATAAATGCTCATATCTTCACCAAATAGAGCTGCTTCACCTTCAGGTCCATTATCAGCAAGCTCTCCAGCCTGTTGCCCCCCCCACTACTACTTCTATGCCCACTGTCAGTATGGCATTACCTGCACCATTGTCATTACCTCTTGTTACCACTTCACCATTACCTCTGGAATTTTTCTTCTTAGCTAACCAACCATCTGGAAGCAGTGTGTAGTTTTTATTCAAGTAATGTATTCATTGTGTATTGTGGTATGTTTTTTTGTCCTCTTCTCTTAATTCAAATATAACTGCTTGTATAATTGCTTGAATCACTTTCTCCCCCATTTACAATGTATTTATTCATACCAAGTACTGCAAAGAGTTTTTGCATTAGGTTCACACAAAAGTGCTGCCCTGCTGTTCCAGTAGGAACTTCTACCACCATAGAGTCTTGGGTCCTATTAATATCATGAGCCTTTTCCTGTGCCCAGCTTGACAATGACCCCTTTTCCAATATATCTTCAAACCAGATGATCATGTTATGCAAAATGATGCAGCACTGAATCTAGTGTACTGCATACTTTATATTGTCTTGGGACTGGATCTGAAGACAAAGTTCATGTAATGACTGAAATCTTTCCTTTAGTGCCACAAAAGCATGCTCTATAGACACATGGATCTAGAACAGACTGTTCAGACAGGTAATCTATTTACTTATTCATGATCTACTCACTTTTGACAAATATTGATTATAAACCCTCTGTGGCCTTGACAGTGGCACTGTTTGGATTGCCTTAAAGGGCACAATACATCATATCCTTGTAGGATATACATTATTAGTCCAGATCTAGTGTCTTTTAGATATCAGCCCCTCTAGATTCTTTACCATCTTTGTCCCCTGGAATGCATAAGCATCATGCACACTTCCTGAATGGTCTAAGCCATAATCAACCACAAGTAGGTTGTGTGGCATGATGATAAGCTATAATATATCAGTAATCAAGTGACTGGTTCAAGATATGTGATCCATACCTGATAGTTCAATGAGTAACAGCTTTTCCTATTATAGAATGTTTCACCATAATGCACTGGTCTCTCAAATAAATTAAAAGTTGATCCATCCACTGCAAAAATCCCCCCCTTCATTTGATGCATGATTTTGCTTCAACAAACTTGTGCACTAACTCTGCATCCATAGAGAATTTCCTAGGAACAAACACAAACTTGTTATGTTGTTCAAGAAGTGCAATCATGACTTGTTCAGTACAATATACAATTAAACCAACACTAATTCCTGCTCATTGGGCCACATCCTCTATTGTAATTGCATTCCCATAGTGCCCTATATGATTCAAGAAGATCATAAGCTAGATTGCAACTGGCAGCTGTGGGTTGTTTGGTCTAGATTGAAATATTTGATGATTACTAACTCAATTTAGGATCTGGTCAAAGATATCTGGATCAACCCACAATTTCTTGTGGAATATATGGGATCAGAAATCAATAAAATAGTCAAGGAGGTGGAGTTGAAATGTGCAAATTGGAGATTCAGCAATACAATTCAAGATATGTGCTTGTTCAACTTCATCATGGTGCTCAAATTGCACCAAAAATACAGTGACTCCAAAAAGCATTGCAATGCCTAACCCTAATGTGGTGCACAAAGTGCACTATAAGCACCTGTGGGAATTTCGCTTATATGTGGCTGGGACAAACAAAGTACAAAATCTTGGCTACCAGATGGTGCCTAGATCATGTGATTCAGATCAGAGGATGCCAAGATATGGCTATTTTAAAACATCAAATCCATTGCAACAGTTTTTTCACTTTTGGTATCCAAGGGGTATTAGTACTTGGTATAGCCTCCCTTTGCCTTCAGCACTGCCTGAATCCTCCTAGCCATGCTCTCAATCATATTTTGACACTCTTCAGCTGATATCCCCTTTCACTCTACCTGAGTCCTCTCCCATAATTCCACTATTCCCTTAGGAGGGTGTTGATGACTTGCCAGTCTCCTCTTGAGGATACCCCAGGCCTGTTCAATAGGACTGAGGTCAGGAGACTGTGCAGGCCATACCATAGTCCTAAAATCCTGCTCTTCTAGCCACTCCTTGACCTTTTTACAGGTATGCTTGGGGTCATTGTCCTGCTGAAAAATGATGTCAGGAGGATTGAGACCATAGTACTGTAGGGTTTCCTGCAGCTCATCCTTCAAAATCTGAAGATAAAGGTCTCCATCCATCCTACCATCAATCTTAGAAGCATAGCCAACACCATACCAAGTCATACAGCCCCACATCATCAAAGAACCCCCTCCAAACTTGACTGTCTCCTCAACCAGCCTATCACTAAGGCCCTCACCTGGCTTTTTCCATACCCATTTGCACCCATCTGACCCAAGACAATTAATTTTGGTCTCATCAGACCATATCACCTTCTTCCAATCCTCTATAGTCCAATCCTTATGGGCATAAGCAAAGTCCAAACATGCCTTGCAATGCTTGGCAGAGAGAAGAGGGCATTTGTGCTTGACCACAGCCTTCATACCAGTCTTCTTCAAGTGGTGGTGAACTGTGTTGGCACTGAGAGGTTGATTGATGATATTGGAAAGAGTTTTGGTGACTTGAACAGCAGTTTCTGCTTTGTAACTAGTAATAAGATGGATAGCATGTTGGACATTGGTAGGAGAAAGCTTGGTTGGATAACCTCCAATAAACTTCTGGAGCTTAGTGCACTCTTTAGAACAAAGCCTTGATATGGTGGAAGCATGGAAACCAGTAGCTGAGGCAATAGAGTGAGTGAATTGACCAGCATCAAGCATAGAAAGAATGATCTTCTTTTGAGTAAAAGAGAGTGATCACATGGTGATTATGGTTGAAAATCAAGGAGCATGTGAACTTTTTTAGACTCAGACATATTTTTTACATGTATATCTTTATTTGTACTACCAAACAACTGAAAGTATCATGTGACTTTGCATAGATCCCATTGTGCATATCAAAAGTGAAAAAACTGTTGCAATAGAGTTGATGTTTTAAAATAGCCATATCTTGGCATCCTCTGATCTGAATCACATAATCTAGGCACCATCTGGTAGCCAAGAGTTTGTACTTTGTTTGTCCCAGTCACATATAAGCAAAATTCCCACAGATGCTTGTAGTGCACAAAGTGCACCACATTAGGGTTAGGCATTGCAATGCTTTTTGGAGTCACTGTATCCTAGTACTGCTGGTCTCTTTTATTAGTTGAGTTAGTTGTGTTACAACCTCACTGTTTGCTGCACCCCTATCATTTCCCCCTGTTCTTCCTTTCTTGGTTCTACCCCTATTACATGCCTCCAGTACACCACTCAGCCTGTTACTAACAGCATTCACATGCCATACAATGGCTGCGCCAAGCTGTGTCTACCTTAGTAAGCAGGCCAGACTCCTTACACAACCTCATAACATCATCATCATCTCATATCATACCATTATGGCACAATTGCATATTATTGATGCCCAGGCTGCACAAGGCAGTATAGCAACTCATTATGACTCACTCTTGGCCAGTAGCATAAGTCCCACACTCCCACACCTGCCCTAGAGGCCCCATAAATAGTAATATCATACAAACACACACAAACCCCTGTAACACTATATAAGACTGGCAATTCAGCCCCAAGATCCTCATTCAAGTTATTCTGGGTTTTCCCCTTAGTCCTCAGTTGATGCCTGGGCCCCCACTAAGCTCTAGTCACTACTGTTCACATTTGCTAGCCCCACTGCTCACTACCTGATGCCTAAGGGTCATTTCAAGTTGAGTCAATCAAATTATCTAATACAAAGCCTTTGTCAAATTTGACATTAAAGAAGATTGGCAATATGGGGCTAGGAGAAAGTATTAAAAAAAAATCTAGGTCTTTATTGTCAAAGTCCTTATTATTTTCATCCTCATTTGCTCTATGCTGTAAGTTTTCAAGTCTCCATGTGTTACGCTCACAGCTACGCTACGTTTCATTCATTCCTACATTGCCTTCTTTAGCCACTTTAACCCATGCCACAGCGCCATGACTCGGTATTGCCCAAGTCCCTTTCCACACTGGCTAAGCACAGTATCCGCAGCATTCCAGGCACTGGACCACAGTAGAGTAAAGACCTGATTACCTGGATACTGATGCCAGCCACAGCACTTAGACAATCTGCAGTTGCAATGGCGCCATATGTCGCCATCGGGCCCCACACCAATAGCGATACTCACACATCGCACACCATAGTATACCATCTATTCCCACTCCAATGGCATTAACCTCACAATGGTGTCATCACTCGCCATCCTTTCCCACTCCAGTAGTGTTTAGCCTGCAGCATTGCCCTGCTTACACGGACCAGGCCAGTTTCTGCTTTGCACTTCCATACTTAGTATCTCGGCCTGCCCTCACTTACTTTAGGCTCTGCTTGAATCCCGATTGTAGTAGTATATAAGACCGCCTATATTATATCAGAGCCCCAATCAATTCTTCTTGGGTCTTCCCTCACAAGGCACCTGCATACTAGGAGATTGACTCACTTTCCCACTTCACTTCACTTTCGCTACACGCCACCTAGTGCTTAGCACCCACGGTCATCTTCACTCTACACCTCCCAGTGCCTTGCACCCGAGGTTGTTTCACCATGTCAATACCCTGAATTCTAAACTGTAAATTTGATATAGCAATTTCATCTTCTCAGATACATGGGGCATGGTAAAGGACAGGAGGAGGGAAGAATCTATTGATAATCTATACTGCTTTTTATATACATATTCTTATGCATTTTTTTTCCATCTTAAGACTTGATTTTGTGTAAGTAGGTGTTACGACTGCGCCGTACTCGATGCTACGCACAGGCCCGCGTTACTCTTTTTCCTCTCTTTGGCCCTTAGCTCAGTCGTTCACACTCCCTCACTAGCTCTCCAACACCCTACGATGCCCTACGATACAGTGCTCCTCGCTCCTCGATGCTCTATAGTTGCCGCTCGCCTTCGTCCCTACTATGGCTCCCTGCACGTGACCTACAGTCTCACGGTCACCCAACAGAATATGATCTAATCAGCGATGCCTTGCGGCACAGTCTCACACCAGTCACATGATCCAGCATGTGATAGATCTAGAAACCTCACACAGCCACTCAGCACAGCCCTCGTGCCTCGGATAGACACGGCCCCTAAACAGTAGACCCCAGCACTTGTAGAAAGAGCCACCCCTCGAGACATAGAGACCCCGGACTCCTTTGCAGTCGCCCAGCATACACGCGCACTTGTCACCATACGGCTCACGCCCACGGATAGGCTCATCCAAAGCCTCTTGCCCTCAGCACTCCGCATATCCCGGTCCCGCTCCACAGTCCCACATCCGCCATATTGCGCCACGATCACGCAATTGCTCGCCATCGCACTGCCCTCGTACCTCGGCCTATAGCAATACTCGCGCATAGAAACTGGCATGACTCATACGGACTCCTGACCAATAGCCATTCACCCGCACCACAGCCTACACCCTACGCCGTACAGCCCTGCATAGCCGCGCACTGCCCCGCACTGCCTAGAGCATAGCCCCGCTCGCACAGACCAAGACATCCCTTTAACCCACAGAGACCCACAGACTCCGCAGACCATATATGGTAACACAGCCGGCCCTTAACGGACCATATGTAGTAATAGTGTACAAATAGATACAAACCCTGTACCAGTATATAAACCCTAGCCGCTATCCCTCAAGACCCCAGCTTATCATTGATGGGTAGTGGCTACTACAGCTACTAGACCTATACCCACAATGTCGCTGCACCACTAGGGTCTTGGAGGCTATCGACCAGGCTGCTGTATAAATGCCTATTGTCTCCCCTGCTTTCATTGAACGACCAGTAAGACCTACGACAGCAAGGCTCCCCTTGAAGACACATTGCAACTCTCACCATTGCCATCGGCATATGCCACTACTAGCCCTAGGCTTGACAGCTCAGGCTCGAGTTGTTTCAGTAGGAGGCTATCAGCACAGTGTTTGGCATCCACTCAGCATAATCAAAGTCCCAATATTACCTCAACTTCAGTGCTCTGCAGATGCAAATAATAGGTGCAGCATAGCCTCAAAATAGCCATTGTAAATACCACTATAGTTACAAAATTGAATTAATGACTTGCTGATTTGAATTGACTATATCTCCATGGATACATATTCAAATTACATCAATACTTTTTTCACACATAGCCAGGAGCATGTGCTTCCAACCACTCACTTACACTTTGGCTCTATTTGTTCTTTCCAGTAAGTTATATAACAAACACTTCAAAATCTCAAAACACTGACTCAATTTTGGAAGTCACTATACATCTCAGTCTCAGACTCCATCTAGCACTTGATACCTTGTAGTGTACTTCTACGCACACAGAAGGTTCCTCAATGTCATATTCAATGACCCATTCCCACTGACATCATTTGATGATCAATAGTCTTCTAGTTCGTGTTTGGTTCA
>JBBPTI010000629.1:0-12025 GCA_038093995.1 Tylopilus aff. callainus
CTTGGCGCTGCCATCGTGTGGCGTGTGAATGCTGTTAGTCAGCAGGACCCTAGGGTGTATCGCTATCCCAGAAAGGGGTGGAAAAGGGGGAAAGACAGGGGCGCAGATAGGGGCGCAGATAGGGGCGCGAGCGAGGTCGTAACAGGAGAGTACTGCAACTACTGCTTCATAGCTTCCTTGCAGGGCAACATATGCATTTACTCTTAGCCACACCTGCATCTTTGCCCACCATTCCTCAAACTTGGCAATGTTCCCATTATACTCGCTGGGGTCTGCGAACAATTCAACCTTCTTCACTGTCCCAGGGGGACCAGCGGCTGCAATCTGGCCTCAAAGTGTTGCAACTGTTTGCTGTTCAGCAGTAACAACTTGTTCCAACCTCATGATCTCATTGTTGGAGTCTTGCAACGACCTGGCAAGCTGTGCAGTTTGTTGGGTTATGATAGTAAATTCATTTGCCACTGTGTTCAGCTTGTCATGCATTCTGATAGTAGGGTCGGTCAAGAGGTTTAGGAGTGCCTGTGACATATTGGAAGCAGGTTTCTTTTCGGATGGTTTTCTTCTTGGCTTTCTTGTACCAGCTTCTTTGGCTTCTGTGGCTCTCGAAAGGGAGTGGTGCTAAAGGTCTCAAGCAGATGATGGTCTTCTGATCTTGCCAATCTCTGGGTCTCAGCCTGTTTAAGATCCATATCTTCCTTGGATCTGAGTGCTTCTTTGGTTTGCTTAGTAATCCCCCTATGGCTAAACCGAGAGCAAGTGTGATTTCAAAAGGATATAACTACTAATCGTTGGCTGGCTGTTCTGTTGGCCAACCATTGCTATTGGTGTCGTAATGGAAAGTCTCTCTGTGTAAAGCAGTAGTGGAGGTAGTGCCTATGGAGTACTCACTATAAGGTGTGTGAAAGAAGAGGATAAGGGTATTACAGTTCTGTTGAACTGTGTGAACAACAAAGTAAGTAAGAAAGGCAAACAACAAGAAACTGATAAAACAAGAAGTTAACAGGGAGTAGTAGAAGAAAACAGGGAACATCCATAGGTATGAGAAGGAGGACAAGAAGTGAGTAACAAGTAAGAAATAAAAGAGTTAAAGAAACTTTGCGGGTCACCTCAAGCTTTCTCAAGGGTGCAGATATCTGGGGGTTTGTTCACTGCAAACAATATTTGAACTGGCGGGTCTGTTTGGCCAAGATTGGTGTTGTGGATGATGAAGGGGGTAGGGTCTATTGCAAGCATGATAGTCTGGCAAGTAGGAAAGGGGGTGAGCGAGTTGTGCCTCAATAAAGGCGGTGTAGGTGGCACACTGGCATTGATATTCCTCTGCCTTGGCTATGAGGCATTGGAGGGTAGTGGGTGAGAGGGGAGGAGGTGTAGGTGGGATGAAGTCATTTGGATTGATGTCAGCAACTGGGGATGGGGGATACTGCAAAGCAAGCATAGCTGATGATGCCTATGTGGTCCTTCTGCTCCACTCAGCTATTCTCTCGTCAAACTCTTCCTGAAACTCCTGCTGTTCCCTTTCTAGTTCAGTGGAGAGGTCAGCTTTGAGGCATGAAGCGATGTTGGCAAGGAGGGTGAGATTGATTGGGTGCTGTGGATGAGGGGCAAATACTAGATGCTGTGCAACTTCTTGCTCTGCCACAAGAGAAGTGTGGGCTGACTGGGCGCAATGAGTGTTCACTAGTTTCCTTCTACATTAGAAAGGCTGAACATAGGTACAGTACAGCTCACTGCTGTGAGGGTCCTGGTTGTGAAAGGGGAGAGGTAGGGTGCTTTGGGAAAGTTGAAGAGCGATGACAGCAAAGCAGCAATTGATTCTTAATGAAACAACCTCAGGTACTAAGTACCTTTGGCTGTGTAGCAGAGGGTGTATGAAAGTGTACAAAGGTAATAGGGCTGAGTTGAACTTCTTATAACTGGGTGCCTTGTGAGGGAAGACCCAAGAAGAATTGATTGGAGTTCCAACAATTACATAGGGGGTTTATATACTACTAGCTACCTAGGTTGGAACTCTGTCTGAATATCGTTAGGGCAGGCCAGGTTACTAAGTATGGAAGTGCAAGGCAAAAACTGGCCTGGTCCATGCGAGAGAGGCTATACTGAGGGATATCAGCTATTGGTGTGAGACAGGATGGTGAGCAATGGTGCAATAGTGGGAGTTCTGCAATTGGAGGAAAAAGGAAATAAGGGAATTATATGATATGAGGGAGTAATGCCATTGGCATGGGATTGGGGTGTGTGAGGATTGTGAGCGATGGTGCCATCCACAGTCACTATGGTGTCAGCTGCTTAGGTAAAAGGGGCTTTGTGCTACCTTGGTCAGGTGCCCTAATGCTGTAAGCATATGCTGAGGTGGTGTGAGAGCAAGGGCGGATATTACCAAGTCATGGCTCAGTGGCGCAGGTACCTCTGCCTAAAGAAGGGAGTGTAGGGAAAAAGAGAGTGGAGGCATAGTGGTGAGGGCATGAAGCACAACAGTTTGCATTTTTATATTTGGAGTAACTAACCTTGTCATTGAGGTTGATGCAAAGTACATCCAGGGTATGATCAACAACCTGGACTTACAACCAAATGCAACCATCAACTGATGGATTGCCAGTATTCTCCTATTCCATTTTCAGCTTTGTCATGTACCCACTGAAAGGCATGCCAGACCCAATGGTCTGTTGTGATGTCCTCATGCTGATGATGATCCACTTGAGGTAGATAACATTGAGGAATGGCTCAACAACTCTTATTCTTTCTCCATTACCTTATTGAACAATAGAACACTTTCATTCACCACAGACACATCTTCTTTCTCAGACTATACCTCACTATACCATGCAGCCCTGCTCCCACCTTCGAACTCCCCCTCTACACCCTTATACCCTCCTACATATGTGACCATTTTCTCTTCTTCCATCTCTGAGCAGGATGCTTCTCCAGACTCTCCTACTATTTCTCAGTCCCCAAAGGTGCTGATCAAGGAGGCTCAGATCTGCTTAATCCATAGCTTTCTTAATTCTAGAAAGCATCCTACTAACCTTTCCAATGCAGAATTTCGGAGCTTCATCAATTTGGCAACAAAGTTCTTCCTCCTCCATGGCTCTCTATGGTAACACAAGCCACATGATTGACACCAGCTAGTAGCTCCAGAGGACCAATGCTACTGGCTAATCAAGGAAGCCCACAACAGCTTAGGACACAAAGGTGTCTTTACAGTTCAAACACACCTCCTACTATAGTTCTGGTGGCCTATGTTGGTCAACAACATGAAATGGTTCATTTGTACTTGTTATGAATGCCAGATCCACCAGAACCAATGCTTTCATATCCCCCCAACCATGCCCATAATCAGTGGACTGTTCTGAAAAGTCCATATTGACATGATGCTGATGCCCTGCTTTGGCAGTTATTGGTATATTGTCCAATCCTGATGCATGCTGACCTCCTATTCAGAATGGCACATGTTGCATTCTGAAAATGCCACATCCATAGCCACATTCATCTTCAAGGAACTTTTATGCCAGTGGGGTCCTCTTTCCAAAATCATCACTGACAATGAGCCCACTTTTGTCCAAGCTCTAAATGTCCTTGCTGACCACTACCAAGTCTGACACATTCAAATCTCCCCCTACAACTCCCAGGCTAATGGCTTGGTTGAATGGTGTCACTACAATGTCTGGGAGGCCATCATCAAAAGTTCCCAGGGGGGGAGTCCTGCTGGTATTCCATCACTCACTTGGTCTTTTGGACCAAGTATGTCACCATACTCCGCTCAACCAGTTTGTCCCCTTACTTCATGGTTCACAGTGAAACAACTCGAGCCTGAGCTGTCAAGCCTAGGGCTAGTAGTGGCGGATGCTGGTAAGCGATGGTGAGAGTTGCAGCGTGTCTTCAAGGGGAGCCTTGCTGTCACTGGTCTTGAGGTCGTACGATATGAACGGGGAAGGCAAGAGGCATCTATACAGCAGCCTAGCCGATAGCCTTCAAGACCCTAGTGGTGCAGCGGCATTGTGGGTCTAGGTCTAGTAGCTGTAGTAACCACTACCCGTTAGCGGTAGGGTTCCCATAAGCCACCACCCATCAATGATAAGCTGGGGTCTTGAGGGATAGCGGCTGGGGTTTATATACTGTTACAGGGTTTGTATGTGTTTGTACACTATTACTACATATGGTCCGTCAAGGGCCGGCTTAGTTACCGTATATGGTCTGCTGAGTGCGTGGGTCTCTGTGGGTCAAAGGAGTGTCTTGGTCCGTGCGAACGGGGCTATGCTCTAGGCAGTGCGGGGCAGTGCGCGGCTGTACGGCGTAAGGTGTAGGCTGTGGTGCGGGCGAATGGCTATTGGTCATGAGTCCGTGTGAGTCATACCAGAGTCTATGCGCGAGTATCGCTAGAGGACGGGGTGCGAGGGCGATACGATGGCGAGTGTTTGCGTGACTATGGCGCGATATGGCGTGATGCGGGACTGCGGAGTGGGACTGGGATGCGTGGAGTGCCGAAGGCGATGTCTGGTTCAAGGGTTGCGATGCGGTGACATACCGTGAGCAAGTCCGAAGGGGCGAGAGCCATTGGTTGAACCTATCCGTGGGTGCGAACCGTGCAGCGGCGAGCTTGTGCGTGTGCGCGGTCTATGCCGGGCGACTGTCAAGGAGTCCGGGGTAAGTTCGGAGGGAGTCCGTGTCTCTATGTCTCAAGGGGCGTCGTTATCTACGAGTGCTGTGGTCTGCCGTTAGGGGCCATGCCTATGTCGGGGCATAAGGGTGGTGCCGAGTGGCTGTGCAGGGGTCTAGATCATATCACGTGCGGGGTCATGTGACTGGTGCGAGACTGTGCCGCGAGGCATCACTGATTAGATCGTGTGTCGTCAGGTGACCGTGGGACTGTAGGTCACGTGCAGGGAGCCGAAGTGGGGGCGAAGGCGAATGGCGACTACAGGGTGTCGCGGGGTGAGGAGCACTGTGTCGTAGGGCATCGTAGGGTGCTGGAATGATAGCGAGGGAGTGTGAGCGACTGAGCTAAGGGCCAAGAGAGGAAAAAGCGTATCGCGGGCCCGTGCGTAGCATCGAGTACAGCGCGGTCGTAACACACAGTGTAGAGCCACTTTTTCCTTTTGATATTTCCAAGGCTACTTTCCTTGTTCCCCCACCAGATACTGACCCACTATTCTCATCCTGTTACAATCGCACCATACTCAATGCTATGCAGAGGCCCCCGCCACACTTTTTCCTTCACTTTGGCCCTAGCTCAGTCACTCGCACTCCCTCGCTACAGTTCCAGCACCCTTACGATGCCCTACGATAAGTGCTCCTCGCCCCCTCAATGCTCTACAAGTTGCCATTTGCCTCTGTCTCCATTCAGTTCCCTGCACGTGACCTATGGCCCCACAGTCACCTGACATACAGTCACCTGATGTATGATCTATCAGTGATGCCTTGTGGCACAGTCTCACACCAGTCACATGACCTGCACATGATATGATTTAGACCCTCCACATAACCACTTGGGCACAATCCTTATGTCCCCATATAGACATGGCCCCTTACAGCACAGACAATGGCACTATCAGACACCCCCATAGAGATATAAAGACCCCAGACTTCCTTAACAGTCACCTGGCACCACATGTGTGCACCCCCCACAGATAGGCTCACGCAATGGCTCTCACTCTTCGGACTTGCCCATGGTATGTCACCGCATCACAACCCTTGACCCTGACATCGCCTTCGGAACTCTGCACATCCCAGTCCCACTCCACAGTCCCACATCACACCATATCACACCATAGTCATGCAATCACTCACCATCACCCTTGGCCTATAGCAATACTTACGCATAGACACCGGCATGACTCATACAGACTCACAACCAATAGCCATTCACCCATACCACAGCCTATGCCTTACGCCACATAGCCATGCACAGCCGCACACTGCCCCAAGCATAGCCCTGCTCGCACAGACCAAGACTCCCCTTGACCTACAGAGATCCATGAACTCCGCAGACCATAAATGGTAACTAAGCCAGCCCTTGATGGACCATATATAGTAATAGTGTACAAATACCTACAAACACCTGTACAGTATATAAACCCCAGCCACTACCCTTTTAGACCCCAGTCTATCATTAGTGAGTAGTGGCTATGAATAGCACTATGCTAATGGTGCTACACCACTAGGGTCTTGGAGGTTATCAACTGGCTGCTGTATAAATGCCAATTGCCTTCCCCACTCATAAAGTACAACTAGAAAGACCCATAACAGCAAGACTCCCCTTGAAGATGCACTGCAACTCTCACCATCGCTTACCAGCATCTGCCACTACTAGCCCTAGGCTTGACAGCTCAGGCTTGAGTTGTTTCACATCCAGTCTGATCACTTGGAGAGCCTGACAGCTCCAAAAGTATCAGGAGAACTTGGAATCAATCTGCAAGTGAGTTCTCAAGGTGCACTTTGACTCTGTCAAGCACTTTGAAGTTGCTTTCAAGAATTGAATAAAGAACTTTGATTTCTGTTGTGAAAGTCTTATTTTAGTCCAAAACATACATGTCAAAAAGGAACTAAAATGAAGGATGAAGCCTAGGTATCTCGGCCTGATGGTGGTCCTTTGCAGGACTACTGGAGGATTGTACATCCTGGCCAAGTTGGATGGTGTGGTCTCCAAGCTATACTATGCAGCATTCTGTTTAATCCCCTATTATCCTTGGTCCCAAACTAACATCCTAGTTACTGAACTCACAGATCTAGACAATGAAGATCTGGACCAAATAGCAGGAGAAGACATTGAAGAGCTTGATGATGAAGACCTGGACTTGTCTGGTTAAAAGGGTCCTGACACACTGTCAAACTAGTTTCCCCTCTCTATCTTACCCCAGGATTAGACTGGTGTCCTTGTTCAACCCCACCCACATACACTAAAAACCCAAAAACAGTCTTTTATATACCATACTATATTGCACATTCAACACCACAAGGACAGTAATTCTGTCTCTTTCCCTCTCTCTCATGTCTCTCAAACCTCTACAAATAATGCCCACTTATTCTTTTAACATGTGCTGAGACACCATGCACTTTATATATCATAGACCAACTTTAGACCAAAGAAGACTAAGGTAATCTCAGCAGTGAAAGATGTTGATAGCAGACCAATGAAGCCAAATCAGGCAGTAATTTTTACATTAAAAGGCTAGGTACAGGTACAAAGAGAAGGCACAGAAAGGTATACTACAGGCTCTCTTTGTCCAGCTCCTCCATAATCTCTGAAAGTTTGTGAAGGAGGCCCTTGTGCTTGACTTCAAGTGTCTTGATAGCACCTTGGACTTGCATGAGCCAGGCTCAGACCAGATCAACTCGCCAGGTAAAGGGACCATGCAATCAGTTGGGCATGTATCAACTTTTGGCCTTCTTCATTGGGGCTACTCTTTTACTCTTCTCTGCACTCACCCTTTCCTTCCCCTTCCCCTTTGCCTTGCTTGTCAATGCCTTGATGATCTCCACCTCATCCTCTTCATTGCTGTCCACCTCCTCATTGTCCAACAAGGCAGCCAGCAGGGCAGCAGTGCCCCTACCCCTTTCTGTTGTTTGCATCACCCTCACTGGGCATTTGGCTAAAACAAACTGTTAGAGTGCACTGATGAGAAAACAGGTGACTTATAATGGGCAGGTGGCACCACTACCATTATGCTGCCTCACTTTCTCAGCACACTCTGACTTCCTACAATTGAGCAACTGATCTTTTTTGCCCAGCACCACTGATAGGCAGTGCTGGTGCCCTCAAAACAGGTCTTCCTGACCTCTTGGCACCTGTCACAGGCCCAGTCCACAGGCCAGGGGACCCATGCCCACTCTTTCATCCCAAGGATTGGCACTGGTCTCTTCTTGCACATACCAAGCTCCCCACTTGCATCATCATCATCCTGCTGCACCCACTAAGTCTGAGTCAGTAGAGGAACCTGGGCAACATCAGACCACTCACCTTAATCCCTGACAAGACCTTTGACATCACCTTGGACCCCTTACCCACCTTCTTGGCCTCATGCACTACCACCTCCACCACCTCTTCAGCCTCCATGGCAGATTCTTGAGTCATCATTGGTGCATCCTCAGTGACCTGTCCTGACCATTGCTCTGCTATGACCCTCTCCTGCTTTCACCAGGTCATTCAGCTCTCCTGTGTCTGCTCTGCCTCCATGATCCTTACTACATCTTCTTCATCTGGCTTTGTGTCAATCAGGAGTTTGTCAGCCTTCTCTTGCACCAATGACCATTCTGCCTAAAAGTGCATTTATGTTAGCTTGTTTCACCTCAGAGGAGCCAGAGGAACTTACCCTAACCATGTTGAATTGACCCACTCAATCCTGCATCTTCTCTTGCAACTCCTCTTTGTTGTCAGGCATACATCATGCCAATGCATCAAGCTTCTCTACAGCCACCTTGTATTGCTCCTTGAGGGTCCAACAGATGGCTGTGCCCATGTCATTCTGATCCCAGTGGCAGTCAAATTAGCCTTGGAAGGAGGGCATTGAGAGGTATGTCTGAGGAACAATGAGGATAAAAGTTAAGAAAGACAGACCAACATGATTCATGCATCTTCAACTACTCTCACTCATGTTCAGACTCTGCTCATTTAATGAGTCAGTATCCATCCATGACTGACTGAGGACAGTCAGTATCTAAGCCCCCCACAGATGTAAAGACCAGCTTGTCTCTGTAAGTGTAAGCCCCCTCTTGTCACAGTTATACCACCCCCTACCATCTTATCACCTTCCCCACCATGTCCTCACTACTCCATCCATACTCACTGCAGTCCACCACACAGTCTGGGTCAATGAGGCCTTGGACTATATCAGACTACCATGATCTCCTGTTCCACCCTCATATGTTTCCCTTTATCTTATCTATCAATCACTTTACCCCTTTATTTGCACCTGCCATCCTTTCTTGCAACATGCCATCTGCAGATGGCAGGGACTTTATTTTCCTTTCAAGCCTACTTAGACCAGGTCCAATCACATGTGACAGACTCAGTATAGATGTCACACTGTCTATAGGGTGGTTCTTTTTTTTCCTGATTCATCTTGACAGTTTGATATAGTATTTCAATACCCACATTTAGTCTTGTGCCATTGGTTAGTGTTACCTAGACATTGTTAGAGTCTGAGCATACTTGGACTATAATGCTGTTGTACA
This sequence comes from Tylopilus aff. callainus, assembly GCA_038093995.1. Classification (NCBI taxonomy): domain Eukaryota; kingdom Fungi; phylum Basidiomycota; class Agaricomycetes; order Boletales; family Boletaceae; genus Tylopilus; species Tylopilus aff. callainus. The sequence goes on from JBBPTI010000629.1 coordinate 9,169, forward strand.
GGATTGGAAGGACAGCTCCCTTTTGCTCACCAATCACTGTCACCATCACCATCACCATCACCATTTTCAACTTCTCTAAATGACCTCAGTGAACCATCCACCAAGCTCAAACCATTTTCCCTGCAACCCAAAAGCTTCAAAATCACTTGGACCCTCAGACTTGTGCATGAGCTGCAACTGGACTTTCTCATACTGCTGAGTGCCATCACTTGGACTTCTTCCAGAACCTCTCCCTTTTCTTAAAGTCTTTTTTGGGATGAACATACTGTTCCTACTACTAATTCTATGATACTGAAGGCCTGGACTCTTACATAGTCCTCCTAGTCTTCCTATCATCTTTTCACTGGGCCAACCAGCTTCCTCTATTTCCCCCCTGGTTATCCTACCTACCAACTTTGATGGGGAATATGAGGTCAACTACATTGTTGACTCACACCTGCATGGCCACAGCCTCCAGTACCTTGTCCACTAGAAAGGCTTTGATGTCTCTGAACATATGTGGGAACCCCACTTGCACCTCCTTCATACTCCTGATGCCATCACCACCTTCCACCATGCCCATCCTTTTGCCCCTCACTCTATCTCCTCCCTTGATCTCTGCTGTCTGTTCCCTTCTGCCCATCTGGAATTTGGACCTTGAGGAGGGGGACATGTTACACTTCAATCCTCATATGTTCCCTACTCCTACACTCTTTCCTAGGTTACTGCATCCAGCACTCACTCCCCATGCCATTAAGTTATGACTTGGCAACAGCTGCCCTGCTGTCCCATGCCACCAGCAAACACTTACAGCATGAGGGCACCTAACCAAGGTAGTGCAAAGTGTTATGCTTCATGCCTCCAACACTACACTTTTGCTCTTTTCATTCCTACATTCCCTTCTTTAGGTATAGGTATCCGTGCCACAGTGCTGCAACTCAGTAACATCTGCCCTTGCTCCCACACCACCTCAGCATATGCTTACAGCATTAGGGCACCTGACCAAGGTAGCACAAAGCCCCTTTTACCTAAGCAGCTGACACCACAGTGACTGTAGATTGCGCCATTGCTCGCCATAATAGTGCACTCTGGTCTCACACCAATGGCACTACTCCTGCATATTGTACAATTCCCTTATTTCCTTTTTCCTTCAATCGCAGAACCCCTGCTATTGTGCCATCACTCACCATCCTATCCCACACCAATAGCCAAAACCCCTCAGCATTGCCCCATGCACACAGACCAGGCCAGTTTTCACCTTGCATTTCCATACTTAGTAGTCTGGCCTGCCCTAACAATATTCAAGCGGAGTTCCAACATAGGTAGCTAGTAGTATATAACCCCCCCATGTAATTGTTGGAACTCCAATTGATTCTTCTTGGGTCTTCCCTCACAAGGCACCCAGTTATAAGAAGCTTGAGTTCACCCTCTTACCTTCATACACTTTCATACACCCTCTGCTATGCAGCCAAAGGTACTTAGTGCCCAAGGTTGTTTCACAAAGATCCTCTTACCTAAGCAGCTGATGCCACACTAACTGCAGATGGCACCATTGCATGCAACACTGTTGCATTGTGTTCCCACTCCAATGGTATTACTCCCTCTTATCATATGATTCCCATATTATCTTTTCCCTCCAATAGCAGTATCCCCTCAGCATTGCCTCACTCACATGGACCAGGCCAGTTTTTCACTTGCACTTTCTTACCTAGTAATCATGCTTGTCCTCACACAGTTTAGTTGGAGTCTGAACCTATGTAGTTAGTAGTATATAAACCCACCTGTAACAAGTTGGAACTCCAATTGATTTTTCTTGGGTCTTTCCTCAAAGGGCACCTGCTTTATAGGAGATGATTACTCTTGTCTATGCTTCACTACCACTTCTGCTACATGACCAAAGGTACCTAGTGTCCAAGGTTGTTTCATAAACTGCACTACTATATACTATATATTTTGATTTATTGAAATTCAAAGGCTAAAAACATGATCTAGGTCACCAAAATATACCAGAATGTTAGAAACAAGTCCATTAGTTCTCAATATATCCATTTTTAGTTGTAGGAAGCATGTACAAAGCCTGTGACAATCATAAACTATTCTTATATTATGAAAAAAACAGACTAACTGTTGTTATGAATGCAACATACTTGATGCTACACTCAAGCCCTGCTACACTTTTTCCTTGACTCTGGCCCTTGTACTCACTCATTCACACTCCCTCACAACCACCAGTAACCCCTATGATGTCCCTACTAGCACTCATTCTGCCCTACAGCCCCTTATTGACACAATAGGCCTTGCCCCTGTTTCATCTCTCTGCATGTGACCCTCAACCCCATAGTTACCTAACACATATGATCTGTCAGCAATGTCTTGTGGCACAATCCCACTCTTGGTCACATGACCATGCATGTGACACAATCTCAATGAAACGACCTCAGGCACAAAGGCAAGGAGGCATTGAGTGGAACGAGCAAGACGATGTCCTGGGTGCTAGGCACAAGGGGACGAGTAGCAAAGTGAAGCAAAATGGAAAGATGGATCAAACTCCTTATAAGCAGGTGCCTTGTGAGGGAAGACCCAAGAAGAATTGATTGGGACTCCAATAATTTACAGGTGGTCTTATATACTACTACAAACCAGGTTCAAGCGGAGCCTAAACTAGCTAAGGGCAGGCATGGTTACTAAAGATGGAAACACGAAGCAGAAACTGGCCTGGTCCATGCGAGGGAGGCGATGCTGCGGGCTAAATGTTACGACCTCGCTCGCGCCCCTATCTGCGCCCCTGTCTTTCCCCCTTTTTCCACCCCTTTCTGGGATAGCGATACACCCTAGGGTCCTGCTGACTAACAGCATTCACACGCCACACGATGGCAGC
>JBBPTI010000630.1:0-12010 GCA_038093995.1 Tylopilus aff. callainus
TGTTAACAGGCACATGAAGTGGTTCAGGGACTTACCATCATGATTGTTGACCAACATATTCTGTCAATTGACTACTAAAGCATAGGGGGGTAGTAAGATGGGCCACCATTCAAGTTTGTGATTATCTCTGTTATTGAAACAACTCAAGCCTGAGCTGTCAAGCCTATGGCTAGTAGTGGTGTTCTTGCAGAAAGAGTATGAGAAAATACCCCTCCAAAAATCATGGGATTACACCATTGAACTAAAGGAAAGCTTTAAGCCAAAGAAAGAATGGATTATCCCTCTTAGCTCAAAGGAGCAGGAAGAAGTGGATGTCTTCATTGAGGATCAGTTGTGGAAGGGGTACATCCACCCATCAAAGTCTGAACAGACATCACCAGTGTTCTTCATGCCTAAGAAGGATGGAAGGAAACAAATGGTTCAGGATTATCAGTACCTCAATAAGCATACAGTTCAGAATAACTATCCACTTCCACTAATCTTCCAGCTCATTGACAAACTAAAAGTGGCTAAACTCTTCACAAAGATGGATCTCTGATGAGAGTACAACAATGTTCATATTAAAGAAGGAGATGAATGGAAAGCAGCCTTTGTATGCCATAAAGGGGCCTACAAGCCCATGGTAATGTTCTTTGGTCTCTGTAACTCATTGGCCATGTTCCAGATCATGATGAATGATCTGTTTAAAGACATGCCTGATGTAGTGATTTACATTGATGATCTCCTCATCTTCTCCTCCACAGATGATTGCAAGGCACATGAGGAGGTCATAACCAGGATACTGGAATGATTGGAAAGGAATGACCTCTTCATCAAACCAGAGAAGTGTTCCTTCTTAACAACCAAGGTAGAGTTCCTGGGGATGATAGTGAGTCCAGAGGGAATAGCAATGGATCCAGCAAAGGTGGAGGTGATTATCAGCTGACCCTCTCCCATGACACTCTGACAAATATGAGCTTTCTTTGGCATGGCAAACTTCTATCAACATTTCATCTGCAATTATGCCAAGATCACCTGCCCCCTTCATGATCTCACCAAAAAAGATGTCACATTCAAATGGACAAAAGGGTGTGAAGAAGCATTCCAAAGCCTGAAGGTGCAGTTTACCACAGCCCTGATATTAGCTTATCCAAATAACAACTGCCACTATTGACTGGAAAGCAATGCCAGTAATTATGTGATTAGGGCTGTGCTGTTCATAGAAAAAGAAGGACAATGGCACCCAGTTGCCTATTTCTCTCACTCCATGACCCCAGAGCAGTGGAATTACCCCATCACCTACAAAGAAATGCTCAGCATCATCTCTGCCCTTGAATCTTGGAGACACTACCTGAAACAACCTTGGGCACTAAGTACCTTTAGTTGTGTAGTGAAATGGTAGTAGAGTGTAGTAGTGGATCAAACTCCTAGTATGCAGGTGCCCTTTAAGGGAAGACCCAAGAAGAATTGATTGGAGTTCCAATGAATTACATGTGGATTTATATACTACTAGCTACCTAAGTTGGAACTTGGATTGAAATATGTTAGGGCAGGCCAAACTACTAAGTATGAAAGTGCAAGCAAGAAACTAGCCTGGTCTGTGTGAGTGGGGCAGTACAGAGGGAATATCATCATAGGCATGTGAACAGGTGGCATGTGATGGTGCAATAGCAATTGTTACATGATTGGAGGAAAAAGGAATAAGGGGAATCATATGATATGAGGAAGTAATGCTATTGGTGTGGCATGATTATGGCAAGTGATGGTGCCATTCATAGTTACTGTGGCATAAGTTGCTTAGGTAAAAGGGGCTTTACACTACCTTGGTCAGGTGTCCTTATGCTGTAAGCTATTTGCTGTGGCATAGGACAGCTTCCTGTGGGTGGTACTGAGTCATGACTTGGTGGCATGAGTAAATATGGTGAAAGAGGGTAACCTAGTGGGAGGCATAGTGAGTGTAGGATATAGGAGGATTGGAGTGTAACACTACCTAGAAGGAACCCAGTATGAGTTTGAGATTTGGAACAATCATCAGAATCTCTCCTGGTTCATGACAAGACAGGATCTAAATCAAAGACAGGCATGGTGGGCTCAGTACCTCTTATGGTTTAATTTCAAATAGTATCATAAGTCTGGGTCACTGATGATCAAAGCTGATGCCCTTTCCTGGTGGTTGGATTTAGCACATGTAGGGGACAAAGATAACAAGGCTGTGTTGGTGATTCCACTGAAACACATGGGACAGATAGAAGAGGGAATGGGAGAGAAAGAGAGTGAAGAGTCCAAGCAAACACTGATAGAAGTAACAACCCTGGAAAAAGAACTGACAAAGGAGATCTTGCACAGAACCATCCAACTCCCCAAGCAGATGCTCAAGAAGTTGATGACACAAAGATATGAAATTCAGGATGCCCTACTAAAATGAAATGGCTGAATTTATGTTCCACCAGATCTCCACACCCAGATCATCACTTTACACCACAATCACACAGTCAGCAGACATCCAGGGGTTCTTCGAACACTTGAGCTTCTGGCACAGAACTATGGATGGGAAGGAATGTGAAAGGATGTCGAGAAGTATGTCCATGGCTGCACCTGATGTGCTCGTATCAAGCCCAGCAATCAGGCCCCTACCAGACTCCTACAACCCCTACTGGTGCTAGATGGGCCTTAGACCAATATCTCCATAGACTTCATTACTAATCTTCCTACCTCTGGAGGTCACAATGCCATCCTAACAGTGGTGGATCACTTCTCAAAAGAGGTTGAACTTGTACCTTGTTCAAAGACATGCTCTGCAGCAGATTTTGCTGATCTCTACCTTACTCATGTCTGGAAGCATCATGGGCTCCCTTCCTCCATTGTGTCTGACCATGGACCACAGTTCACCTTTATCCTCATGAGATCACTGTGTCAACAACTCAGAATTACCACCAATCTCTTCTTGGCACATCACCTGCAGACCAATGGGCAGACTGAATGAATAAATAGAGAAGTTTCCTCTTATCTGAGTATGTATTGTGCTGAATAATAGGGTGACTGGGCATGTTGGCTGCCACTGGCCCAATTCTCCATCAATGCAAAGCAGTCCTCAGCTTCTAAGTTCTCCCCTTTCCAGGTCACCCAAATGTATCAACCCTGAATGGAGGTTGAGCCCCACAGCAGACAATCCCCTTATGCAATAGATGTGGTGCATGATTATCAAACAGTGCTTGTGCAGACCAGAAAACACCTCAAAAATGTGCAGGAACAGATGAGGACTTCCACTGATTGACACCATAGTGCAGCACCAGCTTATACTGTTGGTGACCAGGTTTGGCTGTCCACAGAGAACCTCACCCTTACCATCCCTTGCCAGAAGCTCTCTGACCAGTGGGTTGGCCCCTTTCCTGTTATTGCCATGAAGGGCCCCAATGCAGTTAAGCTCTATCTCCCACAACATATGAAAATCCATCCAGTGGTAAACATCTCCTGGACTAAACACTATCATGCACCCCTCTTCAATCAGCCCAATCTCTGCCTGGGCCCCACCCTTATCACCAAGAATTGTAAAGTAGAATATGAGGTCGATTACATTGTTGACTCCCAGCCTCAGGGTCACAGCCTCCAGTACCTCATTCATTGAAAGGGCTACCCTGTCACCAACCACACATGGGAACCTGCCTCTAACCTTACCCACTTCCCCAATGCCATCTGCAATTTCCATGCAGCTCACCCCTCTGCTCCCTATCTGGTGACTCACACTGTCCTTGCCTTCATCTTCTCCTGCTTCTTTGCTCTCTGCTCACCCAGAGTTTGAGCCTTAGTGGGGAGGTAATGTTATGACTCCACCTGTTGTGCATCCCTTTTCCACCCTTGCCACTGTCTGGTCACTTCATTCCCATCTGGCAATATGTCCCAAGACCATCCCTTCCCTTGTTACAGGACCTTGGCTATCAGCATTCACACACCACATGATGGCTGCACCAAGCTGTGTTTACCATAGTCAGTGGTCCAGACCCCTGCACAGCCCAATCATGCTATTATTATGGCATATCACCTTATGATGGTGCCATCTCACATTATCAACACCTGGGCTGTGCATGGCTGTGTCGTGACTCCCCATGACTCATCTTTGGCCAGTGGCATAAGTACCACACTTCCATGTCTACCCTAAAGTCCACCATATGTAGTAATAGTGTACAAACATGTACAAACCCCTGTACCTGTATATAAGGCTGACAATTCAGCCCCAGGATCCTCATTTGAGTTATCTTGGATTTTCCCCTTAGTCCTCAGTTGACACCTGGGCCCCCACTAGCTCTTGTCACTACCATTCCTGTTTGCCACCCCATTGCTCACTACCTGATACCTAAGGGTTGTTTCACCAGCAACAAAACTGTTGCAATGGCATTGCAGTTTTAAAATGGCTATATCTCCACAGCCACTGGGCCAAATCACATGATCAAGAGACAGTTTTGTAACTCTTTGTTTGTACTTTGTTTGTCTCTACTACAGCTAAGCGAAATTCCCAGGAGTGATTGTGGTGCACTTTGCACACCACATCAGGGTTAGACATTGCAACAGTTTTGTTGCTTACTGTAAGTTCAAGGTCAATAAGGTGGATAAATAGGTTTGGAGGAAGGAGGGTGACATTGGAGTTATCTAGGAGGGTGGAGGAGCGATCAGGTCAACAAGAGAGAGCATCAGGGGTGGCCAGTTGACTCCCAAAGATGTGTTGGAGTTTAAAGTCATAGTCAAAGAGGTCTAACATTCATCTGGCCTGTCATCAGTTAAGGTTTTGAGGTTTGCAGAAGTAAGTGAGGTTCTTGTGGTTGGTCAGGACCAAGACCTGGAAAGGGGAACCCAGAAGGTATTGTCTCCATGTCTTAAGGGCATAAATAATGGTAAGGAGTTCACAATCAAAGATATCATAGTTTCATTCAGTTGGGGAGAACAACTGGGAAATATAGGTGCAGGGTTTGAAGTTGCCATTGGAGTCTGCTTGCAGCAGGACTCCTCCAGTGGCAACTTTGGAGGCATTGGTAGAAATGGCAAAAGGGTGGGTGGTATCTGACATGATAAGAACTGCTTCTGAGGTGAATCATTTTTTTAGAGAATCAAAGGCAGATTGTTGGAAAGGGGTCCATTCCCAAGGGTGGTTTTTTCAAGTGAGGAGTAGGAGGATGGCAGCAATATTTGAGTAGAAGGGGATGAATCAGCAGTAGAAATTTGCAAATCCAAGGAAAGAGTGTATCTCTTTGACAAATGAAGGGGTTGGCCATTCAGAGATACCTTTGACCTTGATAGGGTCCATGGCAATCTTCCCTTTCAAGAGGATCATGCCCAAGTATTCCACCTGGGAAGCTGTGAATGTGCACTTTTCTAGTCAGAGGTAAAGATCAAGTTCTTTCATGTATTGGAGGACTTGACAGACTTTCTTCTGGTTCAGTTCTGGAGTTGGAGAATGAATCAGGAGATCATCCATATAAATGATCAACCATCCCTCCACAATTATGTCTCAGAAAGAGTCATTCATAAAGTGCATGAAGGTGGGGGGGGAGTTCATTAGGCCAAAGAACATTACCACTGGTTCAAAGAGTCCTTGATGAGTGATGAAAGCCACCTTCCACTGGTCTCCATCTCTGATGCAGATATTGTTATATCCCCATTACACATCAAACTTAGTGAAGATGGAGGAATCCTTGACCTTGTCTACAAGGTCAAAGATCAAAGGAAGGGGATAGGTGTTGTGGATGGTATGTTGGTTTAGATATCAGTAGTCCTGGCAGGGGCAGAGTTTCCCATCCTTCTTTTTGACAAAGAAGAAAGATGAAGCTTGGAGGGACTTGGAGGGATGAATCTTTCCAGATGCTAAGTTCTCATTGATGAATTTATCAGTGGCCTTTCATTCATCAGGGAAGAGGGGATAGAGTTTGCCAATCTTTGGGACAAAAGAATCAGTCAGGTTGATGGCATGATTGTAAGGCTGAGGAGGTGGTACATAATCAGTGGATTCTTTCTCAAAAATGAAGGAATACAAAGCATAGGTGGGAGGAAGGGTGACTTTGTGGACAGGTTCTTGGGCTATGGCAAGTTCTGTAGCTTGTGAAATGCAAACAAGCTCAAGGATGATAGGGTGTGTGGGGTGATGTTTCTGTCCATAAGTGAGGACTCTCTGGGCAATATAATACCCTGTAGTTACTTTCATAAACTGTTCAGAAAAGGGTCATTCTAAGTATTGTCTAATTCTGTCCTCTTTGAGAGATGATTTATAGGCAGGGGAGGTTGTCAGGTAAAAGTACAGTTCATGCCCTTTATCAAGGAGGGGGTCAATACTGACAGTCCCCTGCTGCTAGTTAATGTCCAGGTTGGTGTTTTGAAGCCAGGGGTGTTCACGGATCATCTTTTGCCTCCTTAAGCATAATACAAAGAATCAGATCTTCTGGGTGATCCCCACAATGGTTATAAAGAGGTGTGTGACATAGCACACTCAGGATTTAAAGGAGGAGTCAATATTGTGGGCCACAATGACCTGGGTGGTTCATTGCACTGGAATCTGCTTTTGGAAGGCAAAGCTCCAATCAAGACAGTTGATCTCTGCCCTGGAATTGATGAGAGTGGTGATAGCAATAGTTTTCAGGGTCCTTTCAAGGTAGATCAATGAAAGTGGCATAGTCAAAGATTTATGAGTACAGGACTTGTGGACTGGAGGGGTTCATATTGCTCAAGTCCTTCCTACTGAAAACCCTTCTTATCTTTGAACATGGTGGCCAACTACCCCACATTCATTGGTTCTTCATTATTCTTTGGAGGAGTTTCTTTTTCTTTGTCCCAAGAATCTTTGGTGATGATCTTTTTGGCGGTTCTGATGGTAGGGATGGGAGGAAATGATTTCTGGCATGAGGGGCATTTCCTGCTGATATGACCTGGTTTCTTATAGGCAAAACAGAGGCCCTTCCTTCAGTATTCTGCTGTTTGAGAGAGAGAGAGGTGGTTCACATCCATGGTATTAGGGTCTTTGGGGAGAAGACATCATTGAGGTGGAGTGTAGTGCATAGGGGTGCCCAAACAAGCAATGTGGTCAGCTTGGTCCCATTGGGACTTAAACTATTGAGCTTGCTTGTGCCAGCCTGCAAGAGTGGTAGGGATGGTGTCCATGGAGTAGATGCATCTTATAAGGGCAGTGGGAAGCCCAGCCACAAAGAAGGATATGAGGATGGAGGTATCTTTGATTATGTCAAGTTCTGCTTTGACCATTTTCATGGAGAAGAGGGTGGAATAATAGTCAAGAGGATCAGTGTTAGGGTGAGGGCACTCTAGGCTCAAGGCCTTGGTGGTGGAGAGCCAGTTTAGGGCTTCCTGCTGGGTATTGGCATGTTTGAAGGTAAGGAGGAACTTCTTCTCAAAGTCAGCAAAGATGCTGAAGGAGTTGGAAGTGAGGGCAGCAGATTGGAAGGTGGAGGCCCAGGTAGCAGCTGAGCCCTTGGTCATATAGGAGAGAGTAAAGGCTATCTTCTTTACTTCTTTGTTTTATACTTCATCATTGACCAGCAGATAGGTCTTGATTGTGTTTAGCCATCTCTTGGCCTTAGCATGCAATCCATTGTACACTTCAGGTGTACTGATCCTAAGCTCAACAGGTTTGGTGGCCATTCTGGGAGGAGGGGGCAGTGGCAGTGGATTCAGGTGTTGGAATGCAATGGGTCTCCATAAAGAAGGATGGGAAGGAGGAGTAGAAGGGTAAGGAGAGAGCTTAGGTTGCTGGTGAGCTGTTTGGTTTCTTCATCTGTTTTTGTCAGATGATTATCTGAGTTGTCAAGGGGAGGGGAGGGAGAATGGGGAAGTTTGGATTTAGAGGAGAAGGAGGGGATGCAGTTCCTTTGAAGGAAGGAGAGGAGGTTTGGTTGGTTAGATGTAGTGGGGAGGTTGCATTGAAGGCAACCAACACAAAGAAGGAAGCTAGTCTTATGTTAAGATCAACTCTGGGTAGAAGGTTGACCCTAGCCTTGAATAGCCCAGCAGTGACAACAATCTGTTGCCCAAGCAAATGTGGGACTTATCCTGCTTTAGTCTGTTGAGGACTTGATCCATGAAGCTAGTGAGCCAAAGAGACAAACTCTAGTGGGCTCTGGGGTCTGGGACAAAAAGAGGTATAATCAAGGAAGACTAGCTTAGGGTACAGGGTAGTGAGAGCCATCCTTCAGTACTAGCTAGTCTGACCAATGAGGTAAGTGATGGAACCCAATGGAATGTATAGGAAGGCATAAGAATGTGCCAAGAGAAAGAGATAACAATCTGATATGATCAAAATATATCCTGAGTCAGATTGAAAGAGTAAGCATGGGAATTGAATCAAAAGGGAAGATCTTAGTAATACAAGAGTGAAAGGAAAAAAATGAGAGCAGATAGGATCTAGTAGGTAAGTTATAACATTGTCAAAGAAAGATGCCATGGAGGCATGAGATGCAGGTGAAAGAGACACTGATGAAGCTGATTGGGGAGACAATGAGGGTAATATGATGTCACAGTATGCATATATAAGCTTGTTGAATGAGATAGTGATGTCTGAAGTGCTTTCAGAGAAGGAGGAGGAGTAAGGTGGCAGTGGAAGGGATACTAATGGAGATTATGGGAGAGATGATAAAGGGATATTATAGAGCATATCTATAAGGTTGTCAAACAAGACAGTAACTTCTGGGGTGCTGTTGAAAGGCTGAGAAGAAACACCATTGCCTGACATAACTACTTAAGCTAGAATATGCAGACATATAGTCATGTTGTCTATAGTTATATGCTATCTTTTCCACCATGTAGTATATACACAAGCTATTTTCTACCACCCTTTGCCATTGTACCCAGCTTGACAAAAGCTTTTTTTAAGGTCTCCTCCATTGTAATATTGTGTGATTTAAATGATCTTAAGTATTGTGCTATCATAGCAAGATCACAAGTTAAAAACACCTGAATGGCTGGTCTTCAGACATTAAAAGGAATACAATATCAGAGCTGCTTACATCTTTCTATATTGTATTTGACCAACTTGGAATATTGGACTCATTGCATGCTAGAAGCCTTTCAATCATATCAAAGGCTTTCACCACCCTAAGCATGATTTAGTTTTTATTCTGGATTGAAATATAGTATCATGCCTTGGGATTCATTTCTGAAAGGCCTTCAATGGTGCTGCAATGGGCTGCCAAACCATGAACATACATATGTCAGTAGCCTCTTCATATCATTTTCAGAAGATAATTGCAATGATTTCATTTTTCATTTGTTTGCCTTTTGCAATACATCTCATGCAACAGAGAAAGGGTTGACAGAAGGGGGGTTTGCAGTAGGTCTACTAGTGTTAGTAGCCCCAGAGGTTGAACCTTGGCCATAGTTTGTGATCACCTTTTAAGGGCTGATTGTGAGTGTGACCATATCAAACCTATGCTCAAATGTGGGGTTCAAGCTCTCTGTTACTGTCACAGTGCAGACCTGCTTATCTTTATCTTCATTTTCATCTTTTTCCTTTTTCTTTTTCCTTTGCTTTCCCTTTTCCTTCCTTTGCAGCTTTTCCTTCCCCTCTGAAATGCTTGAGTCCTAGCATTGGATAAGAATTCTTTTTAGCCATGACAAGTGTGGGGTGAAAGTGGTAAAGGAATGGTCAAGGGGAGTTGTAATGGATGCTGCATTGATAACCTATTTGCCAAGTAGGGTGGTTGTATGGTACAGGGGAGCTACAAGATTGGTATACTAAGGTACCTCTATTGCTAGCTTTAGAGATCCTGGTCAATAGCTCATGGAGATATGAGGCTAAGGATCATCAATAAATGACTGGGGTCTAAGGCTGCAATGGAGGGGTTTATATACTACAATTGAAGTGGAGTCTAAAGCTACTTAGGGCAGGTCTTACTTTCTTATCTGGTCTTCCTTCCATACTGGGTTCTTGGTCTGTGTGCATGAGGCAATGCTGAGGGGTTACCATGATTGGCCAAATAATGTGAGGGTGAGTGGTGCCATTTGCACAAGTATTGCTATTAGTGTGGGAGCTACTGCAGAGTACAGCCTATGGGCAAAGGGCATGAGTGGGGCTAATGCCATTGGGACAGAGTCAGTTATTGCAATAATGGCAAGCATTTGCATGAGTATGGCATGATGGCTGTGGAGTGTAGTTCTGCAGATGCTGGATGAAAAGTTTGGCTATTCAGCTAAGGAGGAGCAGTCCAGATGTGCTTATGATCTGGGGCCTGCTGAGGTAATCCAAATGGAGTAGAGGCACCTAGAGCTTGTTCCCAGGGGTGGCAGTTATTGTTCTATGCTGAAGCCAGTGGCAATGCTTCTTCCTGATAGGCTGGCATCTGAGCCAATGGTATTGTGGGAGAGTAGGTGGCTATGCCCTATGGTTCATGGTCCAGTGCCCAGCTAGTAGATGTGTCAGTCATGTGATGGTTGTTAGTTAGGTGATCAGAGATCAGGTGACCATGGGTATAATTCCAGTCACATGCTGGGTCTTGGTTAGTGGCCTCCTAGGAGTATAGCATCTGAAGGCTAGTGTGAGTGTGAGGCCTGGCAGTTATAGGGCCAAGTGTAGCAAGTTATAGAGGCATCATAGGACATGGTTGTAACACCCTCACTCACATTCTTGGCCATCAAGCATTGCTACTTTTTATCTGTTCACTTTCTCTTTTCATCTTGTAGGCTAATTTCTATTGAGCATTCTTGGGATGGTTGGCTGGAGGAAGTGCCTGTTTATTCAGGTGATGATCACCAGTATGATACTTAAAGGAAATAATCTCCTATCTTTTGTTTGGCTGCATAGCACCATGATCAACTAACCTCTAGGTCTTTTGGAGGTGGTAAATCCACTCATATGACCTGAGGTTGACTGTTCAAACCCCCTGAAATCAAATACACACATATCAGATTGGAATAGGATAGTATCAAGTTTTGTACTGGAGCAGTAAGTTTCCAACCATGGCCACCATTTCATCTATCTCCCTGTATGTATGTTCATCCCTCAGTGGAGGCAAATTTAAGGCATAAAAGAATAGAAAGATACAGAGGTTATCTGTAGGAAAGATAGTATGCTAACTGATCATGCTAGTAAAGCAAAACCAGCCAAAGGGTGGTTTTGTATTGAGTATGTGAACTTAAGACAAGTTTTGGGGTAGTTTCAGAAGTAGGTTATAGGTGATGGGGGAATCACCTGCCCAAGGCCAGCCTATTTTGTTTTGATAAATCCATCAGACCTTTATTCTGGGTTTAAACAAAGTGCATTTATAACTCACCCTTTTTATACAAGGGAGGGGAGGGTTAGTTACCATAAGTAGTTCAGAGTGAGAACAAAAGAGTGGGAAAGATGCAGCATGTGGTTCTATCAAATTTAAATGGTGACTGCCAAGCACCAACCATATTGCTAGGTTAGGATGAACTTATCCTGAGTTATGGAAAGGCAAATTAAGGCCCACAGTTCCAATTCTCACACTGGCCATTAGGTCCAGCCATTTCCAGTTATCTGGCTTTACATGAGATGGAAAGACTGGTTTCTATAACCAATCCAGATTTAGATTCTGTTTCCATGATACATTAATCCTAAGTGGGGATAACTTGGAATCTTATTTGATGTGAGTTTGCTATGTGGCATGGAAATGCTAGAGAAACAAAACTGGCTGAAGGTCAGTTTTGCATTGAATGCATGAATCTAAGACAAGTTGTTGGATAGTCCCAGAAATACAGTGAGCAACAAAACTAATGCAATGTTTGCAATATTTTGATTGAAGCATGAATATTGAGAGCCCTGTTGATAATAGACCCTCTAACCTGGGTATCATTAGAAAGCCCTGATCAAGGGCTTTCAAATGGTATATGGATTTACTATGTAATTCTTACCATATGAGGAAATATATCGAAAATGGTATAAGGTACTCATTGCATCAGTTTTGTTGCTGGTATAGGGGTATCACAAATTAGTATGAAGTGTATCCTTCTTTGGCCTTGATGACCTCCTGAACTCTCCTAGGCATGCTCTCAATCAATTTCTGACACTCCTCCACCCCAATCT
>JBBPTI010000631.1:0-12005 GCA_038093995.1 Tylopilus aff. callainus
TGAGGAGTGTCAAAAATTGATTGAGAGCATGCCTAGGAGAGTTCAGGCAGTGCTTAGGGCCAAGGGAGGCTATACCAAGTACTAATAATATCCAAATATCCTTGTCAATTCAAAAATGAAAAAACCCATTCCATGGTATTGCTGTTTTGTGATGGCCATATCTCCACAGCCTGTGAACCAAATCACATGACCCAAGAGGCGATTTTGTAGCCAGGGGTATGTACTAATTATGTCTCCACCAGACCTAAGCGAAATTCCCACAGTGTTTGGCAGTGTGCTTTGCACACTGCTATTGGGGTTAGCATGGAAAGGGTTTTTGGAGTCACTGTACAGCTGCTGTGAGATCACAAGAGCTTATTGATAGTAGGATAAAGAGGGCTTTGAGGAGGTTGGTGGCAACAATGGTAAAGCAAGAGATTCAAGTCTTAATGAAACAACCCAAAGTGCAAAGCACCTAGTGTCCAAGCTAGTAGTGGTAGAGCAAGAGTGAGCCAGGGTGCCTTGTAAGGAAAAACCCAAGAAGACATGAATGAGGAGCCCTGGGTGCTTGATTGTAGGTTTATATACTACTTGGCACATGATTTGGACTTTGAACTGGCTTAGGGCCAATTCAATTACTATGAAAGGAAATGTGGGGCAAAAGTGAGCATGATCCATGTGAGCAAGGCCATGCTGTACTGTTACTGTAAATTGGAGGGAAAAGATAATAAGAGAATCATATGATATGAGGGAGTTTTGCTATTGGTGTGGGACTTGATGGTGGAGATATCACATACAATGGTATGATCTGCAGTTGTTATAGTGTCTACCTGCTTAGGTAAGAGGGTCTTTATGCTATCTTGATCAAGTACCTTGATGCTGTAAGTGATGTGGCATGGGAGATGGCTGTGGATGTTATTAAGGCACAACTTGGTGGTGTGAGGGAGAGATGCTAAAGAAGGATATGTAGTGATTGGGAGTAGTGACTGTAGTGTGTGAGGCTGTATGTGGGGTGCAATTGTAACACTAACTGAAGGAATGGCAAAAGGAACATATTACAGTAGTTCCATGCTTAGTCTACAAGACCTTTTTATAGCATTACTGTGCTATAGCTCATCAATGATTGACTGGGGTCTTGGAGGTTTGGCAAGAGAGTATATATAGTACAGGGGTGTATGTGTCTATTTGTACACTATGCTACAATAGTCCATGAGAGTCCATGCAAGTCTTTGTTATGATTGGTCAGGGGCAAGTCATACCTAGTTGGAGCACTGCTGGGGCATAGCTGCAAGATAAAGAGTGAAGTGAGCAAGTATTGCTATTGGTGATTGCATGCTATGATAGACTGAGGAGTAATGGTATGCTGATAATGCAGGATGGCACCATTGAGTGAATACTGCTATAGACTATGTGTTATGCTCTGATCCCCACTATGTACTCTTTCCTTATCTTCCCAGCTCCACACTACCTATATTTCCTCCATTGGCATCCATCACCCATGCCACCTTGCTGTGACTTGGTTCCATCCATAGAAACTGTCCCATGCCACCAACAAGTGCTTACAGCATCAGGGCACCTGACCAAGGTAGTGTAAAGCCCCTCTTACCTAAGCAGCTAATGCCATGGCAACTGCAGATGGTACCATTGCATGCAATACTTCTGCACTCCTACAGTGACTCCAAAAAGCATTACAATGTTTGCTACTTTTGTAGTGTAGCTCAAATAACATTTGATGGTGTGGAAATTTCGCTTACCTATAGTGAGACCATGGGGAGCATAGACTCCTGGCTACAAAATTGTTCCTGGTTCATGTGATTTGGTCCAAGGAGTGTGAAGATATAATCATTTTAAATCAGACATGTCATTGTAACA
Source organism: Tylopilus aff. callainus (assembly GCA_038093995.1). NCBI lineage: Eukaryota > Fungi > Basidiomycota > Agaricomycetes > Boletales > Boletaceae > Tylopilus > Tylopilus aff. callainus. The sequence continues at coordinate 1,852 of JBBPTI010000631.1, forward strand.
CTTTTTGTACTTTTGATATGAATAGTATGATCTTGCCCAAATAATAGTATATTTGTGGTTGTTTGGCACTACAAATAAACATACACATATAAATATCATGTCTGAGCTTAAAATAGTTCCTACACTTCTTGATTCTTGACCACTACCATCATGAGATCTCTTTCTACTATTTAAAAAACACCATTTTTTCTCAGCTTGATGCTGGCCATTCAGTTTGCTCTATTTCATCAACAACTGGTGTTAGCACTGCTACCATCTCTAGACTTCATTCTAAAGAGCATTCTGACTTGCAAAAGTCTATTGGAGGTTGTTCATCCAAGTTTTTGTTATGCTCCATCCCTAGACCACTATACTCCCACTCTCCCTTCCCTACATTCCCTTCTTTAGACACAGACTCCCACAGTCCCTCAAGTCATGACTCAGTAATACCTGCCCTTGCTACCCACACCACTGCAGCCTAAGCTTACAGCATGAGGGCACCTGACCAAGGTAGCATAAAGACCCTTTTACCTAAGCAGCTGATGACATAGCAACTGTGGATTGTGCCATCACACACCATGCTCATGCACTCTGGTCCCATGCCAATAGTGCTATTCCCACATATTATATGATTTCCCTAATTCCTTTTCCCTCCAATGGTGGAACTCTCACAATTGCACTATCAATCACCATACTCTCCCACTCCTATAGTGATATTCCCTCAGCATCACTGCACTTACACAGACCAGGCCAGTTTCTGTCTTGCACTTTCATACTTAGTATCCTGGCCAGCTGTTACACCCTCACTTGCACCCCTATCTTTTTCCCCTATCTCTACTCCCATTTTGGTAATTGGTATGCCTTCCAGCCCACTTATTAACAGCACTCATACACCACATGATGGCTGTGCCAAGCTGTGTCTACCTTAGTAAGCAGTCTGGACCCTTGCACAGCCCCATGACATCATTATTGCCTCATATCACACCACTATGGCATGATTGCATGTTATCAGCACCTGGGCTGCACAAGGCAGTGCAGTGACTCTCCATGACTCACCCCTGGCCAGTGGCATAAGCCCCACAATCCCATGTCTACCCTAAATGAACCCATATGTAGTAATAACAGTACAAATATGTACAAAGCCTGTAAACATACATAAGGCTGGCAATTCAGCCCCAAGATCCTCATTTGAGTTATCTTGGGTTTTCCCCTTAGTCCTCAGTCAATGCCTGGGCTCCACTAGCTCTTGTCATTACCACCCCCATTCACCAGCCCCACTGCTCACTACCTAATACCTAAGGGTTGTTTCACCAGCCCTAACATTATTCAGATGGAGTTCCAACCTAGGTAGCTAGTAGTATATAAACCCTCATATAACTCATCAGAACTCCAATTGATTCTTCTTGGGTCTTCCCTCATAAGGCATCCACTCTACTAGAAGTTTGATCCACCTCTTACACTTCCTACACTTTTCCACTATGTGACTAAAGGTACTCAGTGCCCAAGGTTATTTCAGCTTTCCTCCTCCAACATTTATCATGCTATTCATCTTATCTCATCTCAGAAGGCTGAGAATGCTGTCTGTTATGCTTCGCTCCCTCACTACTACACTTCCACTCTTTTCTTTCCTACACTCCCTTCTTTAGATCTAGACACCCACACCACAGTGCTGCAACTCAGTAACATCCACCCTTGAACCCATGCCATGACAGCACAGGCTTACAGCATTAGGGCACCTGACCAAGGTAGCACAAAGCCCCTTTTACCTAAGCAGCTGATGACATAGCAACTGTGGATGGTATTATTACTTGCCATACTCGTGCACTCTGGTCTCACACCAATAGCATTACTCCTACATATCATACGATTCCCATATTTCCTTTTCCCTCCAATTGCACAACCCCTGCTATTGCACCATCACTTGTCATCTTATCCCATGCCTATTACAATAGTCGCTCTGTACAACCCCACATACATGGACCAGGCCAGTTTTCATCTTGCACTTCCTCATTTAGTAACCTGGCCTGCCCTTACAATATTCAGATGGAGTTCCAATCTAGGTAGCTAGTAGTATATAAACCCCCATGTAAATTGTTGGAATACCAATCAATTCTTCTTGGGTCTTCCCTCACAAGGCACCCACTCTACTAGAAGCTTGATTGATACCACTACCATCTCACTACCATTTCCACTATGCAGCCAAAGGTACTTGGTGCCCGAGGTTGTTTCATTAAGAATTGATTGCCACTTTGCTGTTGTCATCTTCAATGACCTCCCCAAAGCACCCTACCCTCTTCACTATTGAACACAGGACCCTCACAGCAGTGAGCAGTATTGTACCGTCATTCAGCCTTTCTAATAATGAAGGACACTAGTGAATGCTAATCATGCCCAGTCAGCCCCTGCTTCTCTTGTGGCTGAGCAAGAAGTTGGACAGCGTCTAGTAGTCACCCCTTGCCCACAGTGTCCCATCAACCTCAACCTCCTCACCTTTGTCATTTTGCACCTTGAAGCTGACACAGCTGCTGAGCTAGAAAGGAGTTCCAGGAGGAGTTCCAGGAGGAGTTCAATACCCACATTGCTAAGTGGAGTGTGAGGAGTACTCAGGCTTTGTCAGCTATGCCTGATCTTGGTTATCCCCCATTGCCCATTGCTGACATTAACCCCAATGACTTCATCCCACCTACACCACCTCCTCTCTTACCCGCTACCCTCCATTGCCTCATAGCTGAGGCAGAAGAACACCAACGCCAGTGCACCATCTACACCACCTTCATTGAGGCACAACTTGCTTGCCCTCTTACTCACTCCCCTGACTATCATGCCTATGATAGATCCTATCCCTTTCACCATCTGCAACACCAATCCTGCCCAAACAAGCATGCTGCTTCAAGTATCATTTGCACAAAGGATACTCCTGGCTACCTTTGCCCTTGAAATAGCTTGCAGCAACCCACCAAATTTCTTTAAATCTTTTATTTCTTACTTGTTACTCCCTTTTAGTCCTTCTTTTCATACCTATGGATGTTCTCCATCTTCTTTTACTACTCCCTGTTCATTTCTTGTTTTATCAGTTTCTTGCTGTTTGTTGTTCTTACTTACTTCATTGTTCATACAGTTCAGACAAACTGTAACTCTCTTGTTCTTTTTGTCCACATACCTTATGGCAAGTACTCTATAGGTGCTACCTCCACTACTGCATTATGCAGAGAGACTTTCAGATATGAAGTAAACCAGAATGGCTGGCCAGATAACAGCCATCAGGACTGGTAGCTATTCTTTGAAATCCATAAAGCTCTCAGTTTACCCATAGGGGGATTACTAAGCAAACCAAAGAAGTGCTTGGGTCCAAGAAAGATAAGGATCTTTAACAGGCTGAGACCCAGAGATTGGTGAGATCAGAAGACTGTCATCTGCTCAAGACCTCTAGCACCACTCCCATTCAAGAGCTGAAGAAGCTAAAGAAGCTGGTACAAGAAAGCCATGACTAAGACCATTCAAAAAGAAACTAGGTTCCAATATGTCGCAGGGGCTCCTCAATACACTTGCCAACCCTACTGTCAGGATTCATGACAAGCTAAACACAGTGGCAGCCAAGTTTGGCACCATAACCCAGCAGAATGTACAGCTTGTGCAGTTGTTGCATGCCTTGAACAATGAAATCTTGTGCCTTGAATCCCTGGTAACAACCAGGCAGACTATAGTAGCAACACTCCAAGGCCAGATCACAGCTGCTGGTTTCCCTGGGACAGTGAAGAAAATTGAATTATTTGCAGATCTGGGTGAGCACAATGGAAGCATTGCCAGGTTCAAAGAGTGGTGGGCCAAGATGAAGGCATGGCTCAAAGTCAATGCACATGTTGTGCCTGCAGCAAGCTATGAAGCCATAGTAGCAGTACTATTGTGCCTCAAGGGACCAAAAGCTGGCCCTTTTGCACAGACTCACCTCACCCAAGGCAACATTTATACCTGGAACAACCTAGAAGGAGAGGTGAAAGGACTCTTCCAGGCTGCCAACCAGAAGGATTGGGCCTGCTGACAGCTGGAGGAATTCAAGCAAGGAGGAATGTGGACTAATGACTTCCTAGTTTGATGGGAAGCCCTCTACCAGCAGATGGATATTGACAATACCCATGCAATATGCCTACTAGAGCAAAACATCAACTGACAGATCATTACCCAGCTGTTCAAAGAAGGAAAGAGACCCAATGTTCCAGCCACCTATCTCACCAACATTCAAAAGACTGGCATCATGATGGAAGCCCTGCAGTACATTCAGGGATCAGAAAGAAGGATTCTGAATAGGATAAGCATGTGGGGGCTAGCAGCTGAGAATGAAGAAGAAGGAGTTTTTGCCCTCAGTAGCAGCAACAGTCAGGCCAAGTGCTTCAACTGCAAATGCACTGGCCATCACATCAAGGATTGTAGGCAGCCAAAAGTCAATCAATGTTCCTCTTGCAAGTTCATGCAAGATGGTCACAGCACCTACTGCAAATTGTGAAAGATGATATGCTGCATCCCACTCACAGAAAACAAAGAGTTTGACAACAACATCCCACAGCAAATGGAGGAGTTAGCCATGGTGAAGAAACAGTCCAACCTTGAGGAAGAGTCAGGTTTTCAAGTTGTTTATTACAATAACAAGGGAAAAGGCAGAGCCTGAAGGGTGCATTGGGTGCCCTGACAGCTAGAGAAAGATTCATCACACACTCCTATGTTTTTCATATCACCCCTGACAACTGTATAGTATTCATTTTCTTGCCCAGTCGAGAGGAGTCCACTTTGCAGCTCAGTGGCAACTTTGAATCAAATGCTGTGCTTAATTCCTCTTTATACCCTACTCCACCACCAACACTCCCACATGCACAAATCCCAACAGCAGTTCCCCCTATCATTTGCATTCTCAGCATCAATTGGTGAGAAATCTCTCTCGAAGTATGGGTCAAGACCAAGGCCAGTGACTTTGTAACCACTTCTGCACTACTCAACAGCAGAGCGCAGTCCACCTTTGTACATCAGGACTTCACCCAGAAACATCACATCCCTCTTGACAAGCTTAACAACCCCATACTCATCTACAATGCTAATGGAACATCAAACAAAGCAGGGCCAGTCACTCACACAGCCAAAGTACTCCTAGAGTACCAGGGACATGTGAAAAAGACCTGGGTCAAAGTAACAGATCTCAGCAACAAAGACTTCATCTTGGAATATCCATGGCTAACTACACACAACCCCAAGATCAACTGAAAGAAAGGAACTGTACAACTCCCAGACTGCCCAGAGTTATGCAACTACAAAGGAATCTCTCAGGTGGTCCAACAGGCTGAAGAACAGGAGAAAGAAGCAGGAATAGATGTGAAGGAGATGAAAGAAGTATCTGCTGAAGAACCAAGGGCCCAAGATCTAGTACCAAAGGAGTACCACCTGTACCTCTGGGTGTTTGAGCAGAAAGAGTCCAAATGCATGCCTGTATGAAAGCCCTGGGACCATGCCATTGAGCTCAAGGACTCCTTCAAGCTGAGAAAAGGGCAGAACATCCCCCTAAGTCCCCAAGAACAGCACAAAGTAAATGTATTCATCAATGACCAGCTATGCAAAGGATATATTTGGCCCTTCAAGTCCAAACAAACTGTGCCAGTCTTCTTTGTTCCAAAGAAAGACAGCAAGAAATGCATGGTCCAAGACTACCAATACCTCAACAAGCATACTGTGCACAATAACTACCTGCTCCCACTTATCGCACAGCTCATTGATCAGCTCAAAAGTGCCCATCTTTTCACCAAAATGGACTTATACTGGGGGTACAACAATGTCCACATCAGAGAGGGAGATGAATGGAAGGCAGCTTTCACCTGTCATTGTGGAGCATTTGAGCCCCTCATCATGTTCTTTGGGCTCTGCAACTTGCCTGTGACCTTCCAAACAATGATGAATGAGATCTTTGCAGACATGTCTGCCAATGTTCTGGTATACATTGATAACCTGATGATCTTCACCCAGACTGATGACAAACAGGAACATCAAAAGGTTGTGCTCAAAGTACTCTGGTGGCTTGAAGAAAATGATTTGTTCATCAAACCCTCCAAGTGCACATTCTCAGTGAAAGAAGTCAAGTTTCTCAGAATGATGGTAGGAGTGAATGGGGTAAGTATGGATGGCTCCAAAGTAAAAGCCATTATGGACTGGCCAAGACCAAAAGACATCCAAGGAGTCCACTCCTTCCTTGGCATGGCCAATTTCTATTGCAGGTTCATCCAGGATTTCACCAAGATAGCACAGCCACTACATGACTTAACCAGGAAGGACGAACCCTTCTGCTGGACTGATGCTAAGAAAGCAGCATTCACTAGGCTGAAAGAAGCATTCACCACTGCCCCAGTGCTCACATACCCAGATAATGACAAATGGTACCAGCTTGAGAGTAATGCTTCCTCCTTTGCCACAGGTGCAGTATTACTAGTCAAACAAGGCAATAAATGGCACCCCATCACATACTCCTCCCATGCCATGACACCTGAAGAGCGAAACTACCCAATCATGGACAAAGAGATGTTGAGTGTCATAAGGGTGCTGGAAACATGGAGACACTATCTAGAAGGAACCATCCATGAGTTTCAGATTTGGAATGATCATCAGAATCTGACCTGGTTCATGACCCAACAGAACCTCAATTGGCAACAGGACTGCTGGGCCCAGTATTTGTCCCAATTTAACTTCAAGTGGTTTCACAAACCAGGCTCCACCATGGGCAAGGTGGATGCCCTCAGCAGGAGAGAGGATCTCACAGTAGGGGACAAAGAAGACAACCAGCATGTTCTGGTAGTATCTCCAGAGACCATCAGAGTACAAGAGACAAAGAACACTCTGACACTGGTCATCTTGCATCCTAGCAGAGATGTACTTACAGACAGCATCTCCCATGAAACTATCAAGCTCCTGGTGCCCATTCAGGCCCACCTGGAGGTGTCGGGGTACAGCATCTCTGATGGCTGTCACATAAAACAAGGGAAGATGTTTGTACCACCAGCCTGTCAGCCTAGAGTGCTCCATTTGCATCATGATGCCCCACTTGCAGGCCATCCTGGAGCAGAAAAGATATTGGAAGGGATCCGATGGAGCTATGACTGGCCCAGTATCACCAAGGATGTCCAAGAATACATGAAGCATTGTGCATGCTGCACTCAGGTAAAACCTAGTAACAAGCCACCTGCAGGGGAATTACATCCACTCCCCATCCCTACCAGGCCTTGGGAAGATATCTTGGTCAACTTCATCACTGGACTTCCAGAGTCCAACTCCTACACTGCCATTCTGACAGTAGTTGACTGGTTCTCCAAGGCAGTCAAGCTTGTACCCTGCAACACCACATGCACCTTAGTGGATCTTGCTGGGATTTATCTGCATCATATTTGGAAATACCATGGACTCCCCCACAGCATAGTATCTGATCATGGCCCCCAATTCACCTCCAAGCTCATGACCAACCTTTGCTGCCAGCTTTGGATTGAGCAATGGCTCTCAACAGCATACCACCCACAGACTGACAAACAGACTAAATGGATGAATCGAGAAGTTGGGCAATGCTTATGCCTATATTGCTCTGACCACCCTGAGACTTGGTCCAACTGGCTTTCACTTGCCCAGTTCACAATCAATAACTGAGTCTCCTCTGCCACAGGTAAATCTCCCTTTGCTCGTACCCAAACATACTCCCTAGTCATCAGCATTGAACCAACTATTACTCCTTTTCCCACTGCTGATAACCTTGCAAACCAATATGCTACGTACCTTGCTGATGCCTGCACTGGTCTCCACCAGTCCCAAGAGCACATGAAATGCTCTAGTGATCACCATCACTCCTCTGCTCCAATATACCAACCCAGTGATAAGGTTTGGCTCTCCTCTGAACATCTCCAAACTCCCTAGCCTGCCAAACTCCTTGACTGATGGCTCAGTCCCTTCTCTGTCCTTGAGCACATTGGACCCAATGTGGTACACCTCCAGTTGCCCCTGACCTTCTGCATTCACCCTGTTGTCAACATCTCATGTGTTAAACCTTATCTCACACCTCTGCCAGGACAGCCCATTCCTGCATCCTCCACCCCAGTTGTTCTGCCATCCAACACTAATGGCAAATATGAGGTAGATTACATTGTTGACTTTCATTCCCATAGTTGGGGCCTCCAGTACCTGGTACACTGGAAAGGCTACAACAGCTCTGAGCATACTTGGGAACCTCACTCCAATCTTGCCCATGCCGCCAATGCCATCACTGCCTTCCACCATGCCCACCCTTCTGCCCCTCACTCTGTCTTCTCTGTCAACCTCTGCTCCCTCTTCTCCAGCCATTCTCCAATCCATCTGGAATCTGGATCTTAAGGAGAGGGACATGTTATGCTTTGCTCCCTCACCACTATACTTCCACTCTTTTCTTTCCTACACTCCCTTCTTTAGATCTAGACACCCACACCACAGTGCTGCAACTCAGTAACATCCACCCTTGAACTCACACCATGACAGCACAGGCTTACAGCATTAGGGTACCTGACCAAGGTAGCACAAAGCCCCTTTTACCTAAGCAGCTGATGACATAGCAACTGTGGATGGCATCATTGCTCACCATACTTGCACACTCTGGTCTCACACCAATAGCATTACTCCCACATATTGTACAATTTCCATATTTCCTTTTCCCTCCAATTGCACAACCCCTGCTATTGCACCATCACTTGTCATCTTATCCCATGCCTATTACAATAGTCACTCTGTACAGCCCCATGCGCATGGACCAGGCCAGTTTTTATCTTGCACTTCCTTATTTAGTAACCTGGCCTGCCCTTACAATATTCAGATGGAGTTCCAATCTAGGTAGCTAGTAGTATATAAACCCCCATGTAAATTGTTGGAACTCCAATCAATTCTTCTTGGGTCTTCCCTCACAAGGCATCCACTCTACTAGAAGCTCGATTGATATCACTACTGTCTCACTACCATTTCTGCTACACATCCAAAGGTACTTGGTGCCCGAGGTTGTTTCACTGTCCAGGTGACCAAAACCCTCTCTGGAATCATTAACCAACCCCTCCATCCTAATACTATTTGCCTTCACTTGAAAAAGTCTGGCATGAAGGCTGTAGTCAAGTTCAAACATCCTCTACTTTCAGTTAGACATTGCAAGGCTTGTTTGGACTTTGCCTATTCCCACAAAGATTGGTGTTATGTCCACACTCACACCCCTATCTTTTTCCCCTGTCTCTACTCCCATTTCAGTAATTGGTATGCCTTCCAGCCCACTTACTAACAGCACTCACATGCCACATGATGGCTGCACCAAGCTATGTCTACCTTAGTAAGCAGTCCAGACCCTTGCACAGCCCCATGACATCACCATTGCCTCATATCACACCACTATGGCATGATCACACATCATCAGTGCCTGGGCTGTGCAAGGCAGTGCAGTGACTCCCCATAACTCACCCCCAGCCAGTGGCATAAGTCCTGCAATCCCACATCTACCCTAAATGAACCCATATGTAGTAATAACAGTACAAATACATACAAAGCCTGTAAACATTCATAAGGCTGGCAATTCAGCCCCAAGATCCTCATTCAAGTTATCTTGGGTTTTCCCCTTAGTCCTCAGTTGATGCCTGGGCCCCACTAGCTCTTGTCATTACCACCCCCATTCACCAGCCCTGCTGCTCACTACCTGATACCTAAGGGTTGTTTCAATTGGACTGTGAATGACTGGAAAAAGATAGTATGGTCTGATGAGACCAAAATCAATTGTCTAGGGTCAGATGGTTGCAAATGGGCATGGAAAAAGGCAGGTGAAGGGCTTAGTGACAGATTGGTAGAAGAAACTGTTAAGTTTGGTGGTGGTTCTGTAATGATGTGGGGCTGTATGACTTGGCAGGGGGTTGGATTTGCAACCAAGATTGATGGTAGGATGGATGGAGACCTCTACTTTCATATTTTGAAGAATGAGCTCCAGCAAAGCCTGGAGTATTATGGTCTCAATCCTTCTGATACCATTTTTCAGCAGGACAATGATTCAAAGCATACCTGCAAAAAGGTCAAGGAGTGGCTAGAAGAGCAGGAGTTTAGCACTATGGTGTGGCCTGCACAGTCTCCAGACCTCAACCCCATTGAACATATATGGGGTTACCTCA
>JBBPTI010000632.1:0-12003 GCA_038093995.1 Tylopilus aff. callainus
CATTCGAGTTATTCTGGGTTTTCCCCTTAGTCCTCAGTCGACAATCAGGGCCCCGTTAGCTCCTTTCATCCGCTTCTCCCCCGCTGTCATACAGCTCACTAAGCAGCCCCGCCTAAGGGTTGTTTCAGCTTCAAGGAGGTCAAGGGCAATGACAGTGAAGCTAGCAATCAATTCTTAATGAAACAACCTCAGGCACTAGGTACCTTTGGTCATGTAGCAGAAGGGTAGTGGAGCATAGATGAATGGTAATTGGCTTCTTATAGCAGGTGCCCTTAGAGGGAAGACCCAAGAAGAATCAATTGGAGTTCTGCTGTGCTACAGGTGGGTTTATATACTACATGGTATCTAAGTTGAGGCTCCAATTGAACTATGTAAGGGCTGGCATAATTACTAAGTAAGGAAATGTGAGCAAGAAATATATAATATGAGGAAGTTCTGTGATTGGCATGGAATAGGGTTGTGGGGCTATTGCATGTGATGGCATCATTCACAGTTGCTGTGGTGTCAACTGTTTAGATAAGAGGGACTTTACACTACCTTGGTCAGGTGCCCTGATGCTATAAGTGGTGACTGTGGCATGGGAGTATAAAATAAGGTATATGCATGCAACAGCTATTAAGGGACAGCTTAACTATGTACAATGTCAGCTTGAGTAGGTATAATAGTATGAAAGAAAAAGGCCTTACCTCAGTCATTGTGTGCTCAAGACAATGGACTGAGGTAACAGGCAATACAAGTTCCAACTAAATACTATGTCAGTCAGAATAGTTGTACAAGATCTGAAACAAATAAGGAAATACTCAGCCCATCATCTACATACAAGCACAGTGTAGAGACCAGCTTGTCTCTGTGGGCGTAAGCCCCCTCCTATCACATTTATACCGTCTCCTACCACTTTAAACACCTTCCCTGCCACACTCTCATTATTCCGCCCATACCCACTGCAGTCTGCTGCACAGTCTGGGTCGACTAGACCTCAGACTACCTCGGACTACAGCGGTCTCCCATTTCACCTTGTATGTCCTCCTCTATCTTATCTTATCAATTGCCTTTCTCCTTTATTCACACCCACCGTCCTTCCTTGCAATGTGCCATCTGTGGACGGCAGCGACTTTATTCTTGTCCCAAGACCACATAAATCAGGTCCAATTGCATGTGATGGACTCTATATAGACTTCAACGTCGCCCTGATGGGCGGCATCTTGTTTTCCCATGTCATTTCCAATATTACCTCGATACCCCCTTTAGGTCTTATCTCTACGGTTAGTAGCTTGATGTCATTAGAGTCCAAGTCTACTTGGACTATAATGCCACTGTATGGTATTGGAAATGGAGCTCCCTTTTGCTCACCACATTCCGTGACCATCACTGCACCGTTTCAACTTCTCAAAACGACCTCAGTAAACCATCTACTGAGCTTGGACTGTTTCCCCTTCGACCCAAAAGCTTCAATACCGCTCGGACTCTCAGACTTGCACACACCCCATAACTGGACTATCTCGCACTGCTGAGTATCATATCTTGGACTTCTTCAGGACCTTCTCCCTTTCATTGAGTCTCTTTTGGGGACGAACATATCATGCCCACTACTTATTTCTATGCTACTGAAGGCCAGGACTCATAGGTGCCTCTACCTACATAGTCCCCCCAGCCTTAGAAGAGTCTATACAACTGGAGCCCACTGCGAGGGACTCTGAAAGGGATTCCAGAAGACGCCTACAACCTACCACTCAGCGCCAAGAGATAGAAAACTTACTAGATGAATTCCACCAACTTCAGCTTGGTAACGCTTCCAAGTTATTGGAACTGGTGACACCACATAATGCACGACATAACCGCATAAACCTACCCACTCTAGCCAATCTTGACATCTCACCACTTTCTACTGACTCTATCTATTCCTCCCCATGCTTTTTAGACCACTCTGATTGGTTGGACCGATATAGCCCAGACACAGCCCAAACTGACAACCCTGCATTTGCGCAGGGTGACTTATCCGACCTCCTGACCGAATCGGGAGATGATAGGAATCGGTTTCCTGGGGCATTTATACATTCTATGCCCGGAAGAGAAAGGGGACCCCTGTTTATGCCCGAATTTTCTTCACCACTAACCCCACTCACCTCAAGTGAAGCCTCGAGACAATCATCACTATCCCCTTCCCTCTCCTATCTCTTTGACCGATCCCTAGAATGATCTCTCGCCCCAGTCCACAGCCCGACACCATTTCTGCCCCTAACGACCGACATCACCCTTTTTGGACTATAGTCCTGCTCATTGCCACCAGCCCCTCAGCAATCACTGCCTCACCCTCGGTCTCTGCCTCGCGTTTCTCAACCACCAGCACCACTACCACCCACGTCAATGGCCAACCCTGTCCCCCAGATGCCCTTATGTGGCAGTCTGAGTGCCCCGAAATTTGATGGGAAAACCCCATCATTGTTACCAAGGTTCCTGGAGGATGTTGACCTCCTAGGAATGGCGGCTACGCTCACCGATGCTCAAAAGATTCGGACTTCCATCCACTATGCCAACTTAGAAGAGTCGGAAGGATGGGAGTTACTCTCCCAAGCCACAGTAGTTCCCGCCAATTGGGCAGCCTTTGTGGCTGCCGTTAAAGATCTCTATCCCGGTTGCGAAGGTGCTAACCGATATTGCCAGGCAGATTTACAATACCTCATCCAAGAATATAGGGCCAAGCCCATGCGCACCCTCGAGGACTTTGCAGACTACCAATGAAAGTTCATGAAGGTCTCTCAATTCTTAATCAATGGTAGATTTTTATCAGACCTCAACTATGATGCCCTATTCCCCAAAGGACTCCCCGCCGATCTCAAGATGCAAGTCTGATACCACCTACTAATAACCAAAACCGCCCACCACCCATCAAATCTGTATCCAGTCGCTGACACCGCAGCAGCAGCCCAGTTCCTTTTAACTGGGGCTGCGCTGCAGCCTCTCCCCTCCTATACTCCCGCTGCCTTCGCACCTGCGCAGCCTTACTACCCGGCCTGGGCCATGCCAGCCCAGTCCACACTGATTCTGCAGCCTATTGCTGCCACCGCTGCTGTCGCACCCCCTGCTACTCCCATAATTAAACAGGAGCAGGTTGCACTTCGACAGACCACCCCACAGGTTTGCGCATTCTGCGCTGACCCAAACCATTATATGTTGCATTGCCCACACGTTGATGCACATATTCAGTCAGGGCAGGCAAGTCACGGTACCAACAATTGCCTCTACTTGCCAGATGGTAGGCGTATCCCTCATGTTCCTGGGACCCATTGTCTCAAGAAATGCCTGGACCGACTGGCTGCTATGCCAGCTCCATTGAACATCTCCTCTGCAGTCACCACAGGGTTACTGTTGCTGATCTACCCAGACACAGATGCTATTATAGATATTGAACCATTGGTCTTCATGACCCTGGTTCACGAGACCGAGTATGACACCAACTCTGCCCTAGAGCACCCTGACTTCCAACCGTACATGGCCCAAGCCTTGGCCAACTTCAAGGCCGACAAAGGTAAAGGCAAATGAACGCGTTTTGACGGTGTACATGTGCTGCCGCCCAACCCTCAGGCAGTGGTGCCACCTAGGGTTGAGGCACCTCATACTACCCCAACCCAGTCGACATCCAAAATCGCACCACCCGCGCCAACTTCCTCACGCACTGTCCTGACACCAGCCCCCCTAAACAATAATGTTCCTCCTCGCGCCGACCCCACTAACACCTTTGTCCCTGCCCCGGCAGGACAATACAGATACTCGTGTCCCATTGAGGATGAAACCGCCCCCTGCCGCATCCTAGACTGGGTGCTAGACTCTACAGTCCCAGTCCCAGTCAGAGATCTTATGTTGGTAGCCCTGGAGTTCCGCAAACAACTCCACGAGCTAGCCACTACCAAATGAATAGCCATCACCACTAATGTCATACAGGTGAACGAGTTAGCTGGCCGTGATCCAGGCGTGATAGACTGAGAGTATGGAGACTGTGTCCACTGAAACGACGACAGTCTCATTGTCGCTCATCACACTGTTCCCCTGTGTGCAATCAATGCAAAGGTGTTCGGTACCGCTAGGACACTCACCGCCGTCCTGGACTCTGGTTCAGAGATCATCACCATGCCTAAACAGATATGGGAGGGTCTTGGGCTCCCAGTTTGGTCAGACCACGTAATGACCATGTCAAATGCTAACACTAGCACCAAAGCCACCATAGGAGTGGTCGAGAACTTGGCCTTGGATTTTGGCGCAGGAGAGGTCCTCCTCCAAATTCAGGTAGTGCCACGCACCAACTTTGACCTCCTCCTCAGACACCCCTTCCACTGCCTCCTTAGTGCCACGACTGACGACTTCCCCGACGGCACACAATTAATCACTCTCCGAGACCCCAATTCTGGTAAGGTATACAAAATCCCTACCCGTGTGTGGACCGACAGATGTCTGTGATGCAAACGCAGACTACTCTGCACGAACCACCAATCCGTCATAGAAGTGGGTTTTTAGGTTTCAATGAGCTGCCAAAAGGTCGGGGAGATTCTTGAGCCCTAGCTTCCATCCTTTCTTCCATTCCCTTTTCATCCCCTTCTCTGACAACCCGGTCTATCACAACCAGAGTCTTGCACAGTGCATCGGCGCCGCCATCTGTTTTTTCTCTTATCACATAGCTGCCTCAGTATATTATGACCAAGTCATTGGACTACTTGTCATCACTGTCATACCAGTTCACGTCTTCCACTCAGACAGTATTGTTGCCATCTCACCTAGACGCACTTACTTCTACCTACCTCTTTAATCCAGTTTCCCATTCCCTTGTATACAAGCCAGTAGCGAGGAAAGTCCGACCAGTCTTGGCTCCTCTCGAGGAGGAGTACTGAGTACTGCGTCAGCTTCTGGACAACCCTCTTGCTGGTCTTGTCCCATTACCCACTAATCCTCCAGACTTCATACTTGGAGTACATTTTACACAGGAACGCTCGGACGCACTCGACCTTGACCCGGCGAACTGGCTATGGCCCAAAGAGGTCAAACTTGTCCACTGGCTCATTCTCAATCACAAGATGGCCTTTGCTTGGATACCAACCGAGCAAGGCCACCTCGACGACCGCTACTTCCCACCGGTAAAAATCCCAATGGTACCTCACACACCCTGGGTACTCTGCAACATCCCCATCCTGCCATCGTCCTGGGACCAGGCGATACAGATCATCAAAGACCGGATTGCCTCCGGTGTCTACAAACCCTCCACTGCTGCCTATCGCTCCCATTGGTTCTGCATACTTAAGTAGGACGGCAAAACCCTCCGCCTCATTCACGACCTACAACCTCTCAACGCAGTTACCATCCATGACTCCTCGGTTCCCCCATTTGTGGAGCATCTCGCCAAGTCATTTGGCGGGTATGCTGTCTACAGAATGATGGATCTGTTCATGGGCTACGACCAGCGACCACTGCACGTCGAGTCCCAGGACATGACCATGTTCAACAGTCCGCTCGGACCTCATCGTCTCACCACTCTCCCGATGGGCCATACTAACGCTGTCCAAATTTACCAGGCAGATATGGCGTTCATCCTGCAAGACGAAATCCTGCACCACACTATGCCATTTATCGATGACCTCCCTGTCAAGACCGAGACCACCCGACACCAAAGACCGGATGGTACATACGAAACCATCTTGGCAAATCAAGGGATACAAACTTTATCTGGAACCACCTAACCGTTGTTCACAGAATCTTACAACACCTGCAGAACATTGGTACTACTGTATCCGCTAAAAAGTTTGTCCTTGCTGCCCCCGATGCCACTATAGTCAGATACAAGTACACCTTTGAAGGCCATGTCCCCTACGAAATCAAGGTGCAGAAGATCCATGATTGGCCCGAATGCGAGACTTTGACGCAAGTCCATGGGTTCCTTGGGACCTGCGGAGTAGTCCGAATCTTCATTCACAATTTCGCTGCCATAGCTTGTCCGCTTGTTAACCTAACCCGCAAGGATGTGCCCTTCGAATGGGGTGCCTCCCAGTGCAAAGCTATGACTCATCTAAAGGATGAGATTATCAAGTCCCCTGCACTGCGAAGGCTGGACTACAAGTCTGGCTGCGAGGTTGTCCTTGCTGTGGACACTTTGTTAATCGCAGTCAGTTTCATTCTTTCACAGGAGGGTGAGGATGGCAAATGCTATCCGAACTGCTTCAGTTCCATCAGTCTTACACCTGTCGAGAGCTGCTACTCACAGGTGAAGCTCGAACTTTACAGACTGTTCTGAGCCTTGTGCTTGGTTCATGTTTTTATATTTGGAGTAACTAACCTTGTCGTCGAGGTAGATGCAAAGTACGTCCAGGGTATGATCAACAACCCAGACTTACAACTGAATGCAACCATCAACCAATGGATTGCCGATATTCTCTTATTCCACTTTCAGCTTTGCCATATCCCCGCTGAAAGGCATGCCGGACCCGACAGTCTGTTGTGATGTCCTCATGCCGATGACGATCCTCCTGAGGTGGATGACATCGAGGAATGGCTCGATGACTCCTATTCTTTTTCCATCACCTTATTGAATGATAGAACACTGCCTTTCCCCACAGTCACCTCTTCCTTCTCGGACTATACCTCATTATACCGTGCTGCCTCGCTTGTACAGTTGGCCTATCATGCCACACCTTATTACACTCTTACATATGTGACCATTTTCTCTTCTTCCATCTCTGAGCTGGGTGCTTCTCCGGACCCTCCTACTATCCCTTGGTCTCCAAAGGTGCTGATCAAGGAGGCTCAGATTCACTCGATCCACAGCTTTCTTGATTCTAGAGAGCGTCCTGCTAACCTTACCGACACAGAATTTCAGAGCTTCATCAATTCGGCGATGAAGTTCTTCCTACTCCACGGTTCTCTATGGCGACACAAGCCACATGGTTGACACCAGCAAGTAGCCCCAGAGGACTGACACTACCGGCTAATCAAGGAAGCTCACGACAGCTTAGGACACAAAGGTGTCTTCATGGTCTGGACACGCCTCCTACTGCGGTTCTGGTGGCTGATGTTGGTCGATGACATAAAATGGTTCATTCGAACTTGTCACGAATGCCAAATCCGCCAGACCCAACGCTTCCATATCCCTCCAACTGTGCCAATGATCGGTGGACTATTCCACAAAGTCCACATCGATACAATGCTGATGCCCTGCTCTGGCAGTTATCAGTATATTGTCCAAGCCCGATGTGCGCTGACCTCCTACCCAAAATGGCGCATGTTGTGTTTTGAAAACGCCACATCCCTGGCTGCCTTCATTTTCGAGGAACTCCTATGCTGGTGGGGTCCTCTTTCCAAAATCATTACTGACAACAGCCCCGCCTTTATACAGGCACTAGATGTCCTTGCTGACTGCTACCAAATCTGACACGTTCGAATCTCCCCCTACAACTCTCAGGCTAATGGCATGGTTGAACGGCGTCATTACAATGTCTGGGAGGCCATCGTCAAAAGTTCCCAGGGAGGGGAGTTGTGCTGGTACGCTGTCGCCTACTCAGTCTTCTGGTCCGAGCACGTCACCATACTCCGCACAACCGGTTTGTCCCCCTACTTTATGGTTCATGGTGTCAAGCCACTCTTCCCCTTTGACATCGCCGAGGCTACATTCCTCATTCCCCCTCTAGACCCCAACACCGCTACCTCATCTGACCTGATCGCTTGGAGAGCCCAACAGCTCCAAAAGTGTCAGGAGGACTTGGATTCAATCCGTGAGCGAGTCCTCAAGGTGCGCTTCAACTCTATCAAGCACTTTGAGGCCGCTTTCAAGAATCGGATTAAAGACTTCGATTTCCATCATGGAAGTCTTGTTTTAGTCCGAAATACATGTATTGAAAAAGAACTAAACTGAAAGATGAAGCCGAGGTACCTCGGTCCAATGGTGGTCCTACGTTGGACTACTGGAGGATTGTACATCCTGGCCGAGTTGGACGGTGCGGTCTCCAAACTGCGATACACAGCATTCCATCTCATCCCCTACTACCCTCGGTTTAACACTAACATTCCCATCACCGAGCTCACAGGTCTTAATGACAAATATCTGGACAAAATGGCAGGAGAAGACGTTGAAGAGCCTGACGATGAAGACCCGGACTCATCCAGTTAAAAAGTGTCCTGACACTCTGTCGGACTAGTTTCTCCTCTCTCTATCTTACCCCGGGATTTGACCGGCACCCTTATTCAACCCCACTCATATTCTAAAAACCCAAAAACAGTCTTCTTACATACCGTACTATATCACACATTCAACACCGAACAAATTAACAAGGACAGTAATTCCATCTCTTTCCCTCTCTCTCATGTCTCCCCAGCCCCTAAAAATAATCTCTGCTTATTCTTCTAACGCACGCCGAGACACTGCACACTTTATATATCATAGACCGACATTAGACCGAAGACGACCAAGGTAACCTCAGCAGCGAAAGATGTTGAAAGCAGACCGAAGAAGCCAAATCGGGTGGTAGTCTGTACAATTCTCCTCTCACCGTTTTAATCACCAAACCACCTCCTTTGCACATCACCCTTTACCTTTCTCTCACCCATTGGAACTGAGAATGGACTTATATATTAAAGGGCTATATACAAGGAGGCGCAGAAAGGTACACTACAGGTCTTCCTTGTCCAGCTCCTCCACAATCTCCGAGAGCTCGTGGAGAAGGCCCTCATGCTCGACCTCTAGCGCCTTGATAGCACCTCAGACTTGCATGAGCCAGGCACAGACCAAGTTGACCCGCCGAGTGAAGGGGCCACGCAGCTGGTCGGGCATGTGCCGGGCTTCGCTCTTCTTCATTGGAGCCACTCTCTTGCCCTCCTCTGCGCTCGCCCTTTCCTTCCCCTTCCCCTTCGCCTTGCTTGTCGATGCCTCGACGATCTCCACCTCGTCTTCTCCACCGCTGTCCACCTCCTCCCCATCCTTCTCGTTGTCCGACGAGGTGGCCAGCAGGGCAGCTGTGCCCCTACCCCTCTCTGTCGTTTGCATAGCCCTCACCAGGCATTTGGCTAAAAACGAACTGTTAGCACATACTGAAGGGAAGTGAGGCTACTTACGACGAGTGGGCGGCAGCACTACCATCACGCCGCCCCACTTCCTCGGCACACTCCTACCTCCTGCAACCAAGCAACCGACCTTCTTCACCCAGCACTGCTGACAGGCAGTGCTGGCCCCCTCATAACAGGTCTCCCTGACCTCTCGACACCTGTCGCAGGCCCATTCCACAGGCCAGGGGACCCATGACCAACCCTTAGTCCCGGGGGTTGGTGCCAGCCTCTTCTTGCGTGTACCAAGCTCCCCACTCGCATCATCATCATCGTCCTGCCACACCTGCTAAAGCTTGAGTCAGTAGAGGAACCTGAGCAATGTCAGATCACTCACCTTAACCCCCAATGAGACCTCTGACATCACCTTGGACCCCTCGTCCACCTTCTCGGCCTCGTGCACTACCACCTCCACCACCTCATCGGCCTCCATGGCGGACTCTTGAGTCACCATTGGTGTGTCCTTGGCCCAGATCCCCTCGTCCTCGGCCACCCGTCCTGACTGTTGCTCTGCGATGCCCCTCTCCTGCTCTCATTGAGCCTTCCAACTCTCCCAAATCTGCTCCGCCTCCACAATCCTCGTCACATCCTCTTCGTCCAGCTCTGTGTCAATCAGGAGCTTGTCGGCCTCCTCTTGCGCCGATGACCATTCCGCCTAAAAAGTGTGTTTACGATAGCTCGTTTTGCCTCAGAGGAGCCAGGAGTACTTACCATAACCATGTCAAAACGACACACCCAATCCTCCATCTCCTCTCGCAACCCCTCCTTGTTGTCGGGCACACATCGTGCTAACGCGTCGAGCTTCCCTACTGCCACCTTGCATTGCTCCTTGAGAGTTCGACGGACAGCAGCACCCGCATCGTTCTGGT
The DNA here is from genome assembly GCA_038093995.1 of Tylopilus aff. callainus. Classification (NCBI taxonomy): domain Eukaryota; kingdom Fungi; phylum Basidiomycota; class Agaricomycetes; order Boletales; family Boletaceae; genus Tylopilus; species Tylopilus aff. callainus. The sequence goes on from JBBPTI010000632.1 coordinate 9,942, forward strand.
CCCTGTGGCAGTTGAATCGGCCTTGAAAGGATGGCATCGAGTAGTAGGTCTGAGGGACGATGAGGAGGAAGTTAAGAAAGACAGACCAACACGGTCTATGCATCTTCAACCACTCACACTTATATTCAGACTCTGCTCATTTGATGAGTCAGCACCCACTCATGACTGACTGAGGACAGTCAGTATCTAAGTCCCCTGTGAATGTAGAGACCAGCTTGTCTCTGTGGGCGTAAGCCCCCTCCTATCACATTTATACCATCTCCTACCACTTTAAACACCTTCCCTGCCACGCTCTCATTATTCCACCCATACCCACTGCAGTCTGCCGCACAATCCGGGTCGACTAGACCTCAGACTACCTCAGACTACAGTGGTCTCCCATTTCACCTTGTATGTCCTCCTCTATCTTATCTTATCAATTGCCTTTCTCCTTTATTTGCACCCACCGTCCTTCCTTGCAACATGCCATTCGCGGACAGCGGCGACTTTATTCTTGTCCCAAGACCACATAGATCAGGTCCGATCGCATGTGATGGACTCTATATAGACTTCAACGTCACCCTGATGGGTGGCATCTCGTTTTCCCATGTCATTTCCAATATTATCTTGATACCCCCTTTAGGTCTTATCTCTATGGTTAGTAGCTTGACGTCGTTAGAGTCCAAGTCTACTTGGACTATAATGCCACTGTATGGTATTGGAAATGGAGCTCCCTTTTGCTCACCACATTCCATGACCATCACCGCACCATTTCAACTTCTCAAAACGACCTCAGTAAACCATCTACTGAGCTTGGACTGTTTCCCCTTCGACCCAAAAGCTTCGATACCACTCGGACTCTCAGACTTGCACATGCCCCACAACCGGACTATCTCGCACTGCTGAGTATCATATCTCGGACTTCTTCAGGACCTTCTCCCTTTCCTTGAGTCTCTTTTGGGGATGAACATATCATGCCCACTACTTATTTCTACGCTACTGAAGGCCAGGACTCATAGGTGCCTCTACCTACATAGTCCCCTCAGCCTTAGAAGAGTCTATACAACAGGTCAAAACAATAATGTATGCACTGAAAAGTATAAATGATACAAGATAGAAATAATAAATAATGAACTACAATGTACACTGTTGTTGCAGTGCAGCCTGGTGATGCTCAGAATTGCAGCTGAGCTTGCTCTGACTTCAACAGGAAGCTGGGAGCAGAAGCAACCAAGTCATGGCAGAGCAAGTGTGGGAAGGGAATGCAAGATGCAGTAAATTAGAGATTCATGAAGCAAGTGTAAGGAAAGTGTACAGAGTGAAAACAGAGCATAACAACCTCCATACTCACACTTATCACTAAGCTCAAGGCACAACTCCAGAAACATGTAGAAATCACAGATTTGGGCAAACTACATTGGCTGCTAGGCATTGAGGTAATGTGAAACTGCAAGGAGCACACAATCACTCTCTCACAAAAATCATATCTAAAATCAATCATCCATTGCTTTGGATTTGATGAACTCAAGCCCATCTCATTGCCAATGGAACTCCATGTGAAGTTGACTAGCACTCAGTCCCCATCTACCAGTGCCAAATATGCTGCTGTGCAACACATCCCATACCAGGAAGCCATTGGGTTACTCATGTATACAGCACTCAGCACACACCCAGACATCTTATATGCTGTATTGACTGTCTCATGCTATTCAAGCAATCTGGGAATGCCCCATTGGGAGGTTGTGTACTGCATCTACAGATACCTGATCAGCACAAAAGACTTATGTCTAATATACAGAGAAATGACCAAAGTATTGGAAGGGTACACAAATGTGGATGGTAGTATGGTGGAAGATTACAAAGCTGTTTCTGGATATGCATTCCTGATAGATGGAGGTGCTGTGTCCTGGACATTGAAGTAATAGGAAATAGTCTCACTTTTGACAACTGAAAGCAAGTACAGTGACTTCCAAAATTGAGTCAATGTTTTGAGATTTTGAAGTGTTTATTATATAACTCACTGGAAAGAACAAATAGAGCCAAAGTGTAAGTGGGTGGTTGAAAGAACATGCTCCTGGCTATG
>JBBPTI010000633.1:0-11971 GCA_038093995.1 Tylopilus aff. callainus
AGCTGTAGGACAGCAGTGAGGAGGAGTGACTAGAGCTAGTGGGGGCCCAGGTGTCAACTGAGGACTAAGGGGAAAACCCAAGATAACTCAAATGAGGATCTTGGGGCTGAATTGCCAGCCTTATATACAGTTACAGGGTGTTTGTACATATTGATGTCCCATTACTACTTACAGGTACTCTAGGGCAGATGTGGGAGTGAGGGTCTTTCACTACTGGCCCAAGATGAGTCATGGGGAGTCACTGCACTGCCTTGTGCAGCCCGGGTGCCAATGATACAAGATTGCATCAGCATGGTGTGATATGGCATAATGATGATGTCATGGGGCTATGCAAGGAGGTCTGGACTGCTTACTAAGGTAAACACAGCTTGGTGCAGCCATCATGTGGCATGTGAATGCTGTCAGTAAGCAGGCCCAAATGGATACTAGTGCTGGGATAGGGAAATAGAGCCTGGAAAGGAAAGGAAAAGATAGGGGTGTGGGTGAGGTTGTAACACTACCCCCCTGCTAAAGCTCAACCTCCAGGGGAGCAAAGGGAGAGAGACACGAGAAGATGGCAGTGAAGACCAAGTGGGAGATGGGACAAAGCACAGCCGGGTGAGAGCGGTGGAAATCATGAAGGGCCATGGGGCAGTGAGTGAGGTTAGAGGCCAGCTCCCAGGTGCAATCATCACCAGAGTAACCTTTCCAGTGGACAAGGTATTGGATGCCACAGCCCCAAGGACATGAGTCAACTATGAAGTTGACTTCATATTCTGTGTCGCATCCGTCCGTGACAAGAGCAGGCCTGGGTTGCGGATCGGGTTGCAAAGGCAAGGGCGGAGTGTAGGGTTTCATACAGGAAATGTTAACCACTGGGTGGATTCAGATGTAGGAGGAAAGCCAGAGATGTACGGCATTCGGTCCTTTCATGGCAATGACAGAGAAGAGACCAATCCAGCAGTCAGTGAGCTTGCGGCATGGGAAAGATAGTGTTAGATTGTTGGTCGCGAGCCACACACAATCGCCGACAGCATACGAGGGAGTGGGTGTGCAGTGCATGTTTCCGGTGACCTCCATTCGATCCCAAGTCTTTGCCAGATTGTCCTTTGTCTGTTGGAGTATGGTCTGATAGTCAAGTGCCAGTGCAAAGGCAGTGGGGGATTTGGAATTGCAGGGCTCTATTTCCATCTGGGGGTGGTACATTCGTGTGACCTGGAAGGGGGAGAACTTAGAAGCAGAAGACTGCTTTGCATTCAGGGAGAATTGGGCCAGGAGCAGCCAACATGCCCAGTCATTCTACTGTTCAGCACAATACAATCGTAAATAGGAGCCAACCTCTCTATTCACCCATTCTGTCTGTCTGTCCATCTGTGGATAATGAGCTGTAGACTTCTTTACTGAGATCCCTAACTGCATGCATAGGGAAGTCATCAACATTGCAGCGAACTGGGGCCCTTGGTTGGAGATGATGGACTGGGGAAGTCCATGATGTTTCCAGATGTGGGCCAAGTATAAGTCCATGAGCTCAGCTGCAGTGCACGTCTTTGTGCAGGGGATCAGTTCCACTTTCTTTGAGAAACAATCCACAACTGTGAGGATAGCATCATGTCGTCCTGCTAGGGATAAGTCTGTAATAAAATCTGCTGAGATGTCCTCCCAGGGACCATTTGGGACTGGTAGGGGTTAAAGTTCCCCTTGCGGTGGTTGATTGCTCAATTTTGCCTGGGCACAGCAAGTACAGGCCTGCACATACTTTTCCACATCTTTTTGCATTCCTGACCAGGCATAGGACTGAGCGAGAAGTTCCAATGTTCAGTGTACTCCAGGATGACCACTGACTGCGTGGTCGTAATGGAGCATAATGATCCATGTGCATAAATCTGGGGGTATGTAAGTCTGATCACCCCTTTTCAGCACCCAATCTTCAATGGTATACCCCTAAGCCATCAACTTCTTGAGAATGGCTTCAAGGAGACATATCGTTCTGTGTGAGATTTTGTCAGTGAGCTCGTCCCCTGGGAATGTTATTTCCAACACTTCTTCATCCTTTGCCACTTGTCATATTTATTCTGGGGGTATCACCAATATGGCCTTATTGTCTTCTTTGCCGCTATTGACCAGATCCGATCATTGGGATAGGACATCTGCCTTGGTCATCAATGTTCCTGCCTTATGACACCATTTGAAATTGAAGTGGGATAGATACTGTGCTCATTGTGCCTGGCGTTGATTTAGATCATGAACCAGGCAAGGTTCTGATGATCATTCCAAATCTCAAACTCATACTGGGTGCCTTCTAAGTAATGTCTCCATCCTTCCAATGCCGAGACTACACTTAGCATTTCCTTGTCAGCAATGGGGTAGTTGCACTGTTCAGATGTCATGGAGTGGGATGAGAAGGTGACTGGGTGCCATCAATCCTCCTTCTGCACCGATAGCACTGCTCCTACTGCACTGTTACTGGCATCGCTTTCAAGCCAATAACAACAGTCATTATCTGGGTATGCTAGCACTGATGTGGAGGTGAATCACTGTTTTAACCCTTAAAAGGCCGATTCACATTCTTCTGTCCATTCGAAGGTAAGCCCCTTCTTCATCAGATCATGGAGGGGTCAGGCGATGCTAGTGTAGTCCTTGATGAACCATCAGTAGAAGTTGGCGAGGCCAAGAAAGGCCCTGGTCTGTCGTAGGGTAGTTGGTGAGGGCCAATCCATGACTGCCTTCACCTTTCTGGGGTCCATTCGAATGCTGTCAGGGCTTACAATCATCCCAAGGAATTCTACTGTTGTGGTGGAGAAAGCACATTTCTCAGGTTTGACAAATAGGTCATTCCTCTCTAACCATTCTAATACTTCCAACACCTTTCACTCATGGGCTTGTTGATCGTCACTTTGAGAAAAGATCAATAAGTCGTCAATATAGACCACCACATCAGGCATGTCCGAAAACAGGTCATTCATCATTGTCTGAAAGGTAGCAGGTGAGTTGCAAAGTCTGAAGAACATTACTGTTGGTTTGTAGGCTCCTTTGTGACAGATGAAGGCCGCTTTCTACTTGTCTCCCTCTTTGATCCAGACATTGTTGTAGCCCCACCGGAGATCCATTTTAGTGAAGATCTTTGCCTCCTTCAATTTATCAATGAGCTGGGAAATGAGGGGGAGGGGGTAGTTGTTACAGATGGTGTGTTCATTTAGGTAGTGGTAATCCTGGACCATCCTTTTTCTTCTGTCTTTCTTGGGGACAAAGAATACCAGAGATGTTTGTTTGGACTTTGAAGATCGGATATACCCTTTGTGTAGTTGATCCTCAACAAACTCTTCAACTTCCTTCTGTTCCACCAGACTTAGAGGGATAATCCACCCTTTCTTCAGCTTAAAGGAGTCCTTGAGCTCGATTGCGTGATCCCAGGGTTTTCATAATGGCATTTGTTCTGATTCTTTCTGCAAGAAAACCCATTGATACTGGTGGTATACACTTGGTACAAGTCACAGGGCATCTTCAGGTTGTGAAGTGGTTTGTGCCTCCTTCTCTCGACTCCTTTCCTCGGCATGGGCCACTTCCACAATTTCCTGTTCATGGGCCACCTGAGCATCCTTCTGATAGTTACAGGTTTCAGGGCAGTCCACAAATTTGATTTGGCCAGTCTTCCAGTCAATCCAGGGGTTGTGTTCTTGGAGCCATGGATATCCTAGAATAATGTCATTATTCCCGATATTGGATACATATGCCCGGAGCAGCTCCTGATGTCCATTGATGCTACAATACACCTCTACTTCCTCTGTGATCCTTCCTCTGGCATTCTTGGAGCCATCAGTGTTGTGCACTATAATAGTCGACAGGCAGTTAATATGGGGATGTGATTCCTTTGCACAAAGTCCTGGTTGATAAGCATTAGATTGGCCCTGCTGTCAATCAATGCCTCTGTGTTTACATAATGCCTTTTGGTCAAAGGCTTAATCTGTATTGTTAGTTTTATTTCTTTCCCTTTATGGATTATCCTTGTATACATTTTTACGGCTTCTGGGGTTTCAGTGGTGGAGTTAGGGGAATTAAGCACAGGTTTAGTATCTTGGTCCCTGCCAGGCTTGCTGGAAGACCCCCCTAGACTGGCTACGTTAGATACTAAGGTTGTTAGTATAGTCATGAGCTTAGTTAGTTTCACCAAGAGATAATTATTAGCCTGTGAGACACCCAGATTGTCTCCTAGGCTCTGTCTTTTTCCTTCTGCTCTTCCTTGGCGTTGGGAAAATCCTGTTCTTTGACTGGAGTGGCCCTTGCTTTGTCTGGCACCAGGGCAATTCTTCATACCTGCCTTCATTTGCAATGGAATCAATGTCCTCCTCCATGGAAGTGACACTCTAGGCATTGGTTCTTCGGCTTTTTGCAGTCTTGGGCCATGTGCCCCGTACCTTTGCAGTTGAAACACTTGCTGGTGCTTCCCTTGATAGTGAAGACATCTTCTTTGTTCATTTCTTCAAACTGATCTATCTCCATTCAGTCTCCACAGGGTTGATAGTTCTGGGGCTGCCCTCTAATGAACATGAGGGCTTCCATGGTGCAACCTATGTCTCAGATGTTTTGGAGATAGTCTGCCGGCATGGACTTCTGTGCTCCTTCTTTGAAGATCTGAAGGATAATGTGTCAGGCCGTATTCCACTTGAGAAGGCGGATGGCATGGCTATCGTCAATGCCAGCCATTTGATAAAGGGCTTCCCATCAGACTAGGAAGTTGTCAGTCCGGAGGATTTCCTGGCAGAGTTGTTTGAGTTGGGCAACAGCCCAGTCTTTCTGATTTACAGATCAGAATAAGCTCTCCATTTCCTGGACAAGCTCATCCCAAGTATAGCCCTGACCTTGTCGAAGGCAGGTCTGCACAAAAGGTCTGGCCTTCAGTCCTTTCAATCAGGACAAGACTGTGGTTACTGCTTCATAACTTTTTGGCAGAATGGTGGAGCGGTTGGTGTGGAGCCAGACCTTGATCTTGGCCCACCATTCTTCAAACTTGGCCACTGATCCTTCATAGTCTCCGGGGTCCACAAAGACTTCAACTTTCCAGGTTGCCTTCCCTCCGGCGGTGGCAGCACTGTTAAGATTGCTTACCGTTTGCTCGAGCATGGTGACATCTTTTAGGAGAGCGGCAGTCTTCTTCTGTTCCTCCATGCATCCATTGTAGAGTTGCTGATTTTGCTTGGTCAGCATAGTGAACTCTAGTGCAATGGCGGCAATCTTGTCCTCCAGTGTGAGGTTTGGGTTGGCAAGGATTTGGAGTGTGGACTATGACATAGTGTTGAGCTATATGGGTTTTTGGTATTTGGACTCTCTTTCCATCTCAGATCACCCAGGTTCTTCTTCAGTACTCTTCGATTATGGCTGGGTGCCTAGTTGCCTTATATGGGATTGATCTAACCAGCGTTATCTGTGGTCAGCTGATCAGTCTTGGCTGCTTCTATCAGAGCTCCTTCCATCGGAGTCGCATAAACAGTTGTCCTATTGTAGTCACTCGAGTCATTCGGACGCAGAAAAGAGTTTATTTAATAGCTACCAGCCATAATTCTGCTGTGGCTGCTCTTCTTCGGCATGAATTGCTTGCCTTTCATACCCGAAGGTGATTGAATAGGCTCCTTCTCTAACAGCAAGTTGGGCTTGGAGGGGGGTAAGCTCTTGTGCAACAAGAGAAAGCAGGCAAAGGAGGAAGTAAATGAAAATTGAAGTAAAGAAGATGATAAGGAAAATAAGTGTAAGCAGCAAGAGCTGCACTATTATAGGAAGAGGTGGTAATGAAGAAAAATACCTGTCACTAGGTGCAGATAGGTGTGGACAAGAAGAGATACAGTGATAGTAGCAGGGGCTACTAAAAGAGAACTAAAAATAGTGAGGGTGGTGCAAAGATGTGCGAGGGCAAAGGCATCCCTGACTGTTATCAGGTCGGATGAGGGTGGCGGCAGCAGTGTGACGGGCAGCTTGGGCTGTGGCAATTCTTTCACAGTGGGCAAGGTGGGCTTCTTCAACTAAGAACTGGGTGCGGTTCTCTTGCCAACAACGGTACTCTTCATTGAGGTGGTGATGGGTGTCAGGTGAGGTGGGGTCACGATAGGGACCTTCTAGGTCGTTCGGGTTGATGGACTCAGGTGGTGTCAACTCACGCTTTACTGTGGGGGAAGGCAAGGGTGGTAGTCTAATTTTCTCCTGCTCTTCCTTCTTTGGCTCTCTGTATTCCCCTACTAACCTCCTCTCTCTTTGTGTGGCGGTGGAGGCAGGGTCAAAGACTTGTGTGAAAAGGTGGGGGTGCTCCTCTATAAAGAGGCAAGCACTTGCAGCAAGGGTGGCAATGTCAAGGGCATACTCAGGACGCAGGACCAAAATTTGTGCTGGGTTCACTGGGGCAGAGGGCTGTCAGTAATGATGGCTGATGACTTTGCAGAGCTCACTACTGATGACGGCTTCAGGATGGTGGCAGCGATGGCGAAGCAAAGAGATTTGAGTTATAATGAAACAACCCTTAGGTGGGACTGCATAGTGAGCTGTAGGACAGCAGTGAGGAGGAGTGACTAGAGCTAGTGGGGGCCCAGGTGTCAACTGAGGACTAAGGGGAAAACCCAAGATAACTCAAATGAGGATCTTGGGGCTGAATTGCCAGCCTTATATATGGTTACAGGGTGTTTGTATGTATTGATGTCCCATTACTACTTACGGGTACTCTAGGGCAGATGTGGGAGTGAGGGTCTTTCACTACTGGCCCAAGATGAGTCATGGGAAGTCACTGCACTGCCTTGCGCAGCCTGGGTGCTGATGACACAAGATTGCATCAGCATGGCGTGATATGGCATGATGATGATGTCATGAGGCTGTGCAAGGAGGTCTGGACCACTTACTAAGGTAAACACAGCTTGGCACAGCCATCATGTGGCATGTGAATGCTGTCAGTAAGTGGGCCTGAACAAATACTGGTGCTGGGATAGGGAAATAGAGCCTGGAAAGAAAAGGAAAAGATAGGGGTGCAGGCGAGGTTGTAACACTCCAAGCAGGTCTGGCTCAAAGTAATCCAGGGCCATCCCCTTCAAATAGGATTGTACAAATGTAACTTTCTTACAATCCTTCTTGAAGGCCTTAGGGTTGGCCTGGAAATTATTTTCACATTGAACAACAAAGGGGAAGAGCTTCTTTGGATCAGACCTGTCAAAGGTGTTCAGTTCATGGAACTTTGTTTTGGGATCAGAGGAGTGCTTTCTGTAACAGAGAGCATGATGGGTCATGTCATGGATTGCATTGGCAAGTTTGGATAGGGGTTCATAAGTTAAGGGGACATTGTTTGGGGCCTCATCCTGGTTGCCATCATTATCCTTGGCAAAAATGTCTTGTTCACCTTGGTTGGACAAGTCAGAGGATAAGTCATCTCCATCATCACTGTCATCACCTCTGCCTCCTGCTCCATGCCCTGGAGGTAGGTTATGGGGGCATTGGTCATACAGACCTTCATCATCCTCCAATATATCTTGGAAATAGGAGGGGAGTGGAGTGAGTGGGGTGAGCAGGCATGGGTGGTGGGTTGAAATGGAAGAGACAATGGCACATTTAGTAAAGCTGGTGAACTTGCCTGGGATAGTGCAGGAGCTGCCAAAGACAGTCTGAAGAAAGGAAGTGTAAGAGGTGCAAGCAGTGTGGGTGGTCATGATGAGGAACTCAACAAGTGGGAGTTCAAATATACTGTTAAGTTCATGACTTCTCCAGCTCTAGTCTGAGCAGTGAAGGTGGTCAAAGGGTCAGAGGTTGCATGAGGGCACATGGAGGTGTATCAAAGGTATGGCAGAAGTTGAACAGAGGTTGGAGGGATGAGGCTTTGATGCAGGACTTATGTGTTGCATCCTTGCTGAGCTCCTAGCCTCATTGGCAAAAGAGAGAGGGAGAACAGAGGTTGAGCTGTCAGACTCAAAGAGGAGGGAACTAAATCAATATTTGAACTGAGGTTACAACAGAGTATCTATGAGCTTATATACAGAGAACATAGATGAGTAAGATGGAGGTAGAATAGACCAAGATCCAGAGCAGTGCACCAGAGGTGCAAGTGCTGGAGCTATATGAAGCACAGGCTGAACTCTGAGCACTAAGCAAAAGCTTATTAACAATGAAACGTAAAACAATATGAGTCAAAGCCTGAATAGACAAGGTAATATAAATAAGGGAATATCATCAGAGATTGACAGATGTAGGACTGGAAATATGGAGATAGACTTGGCAAAATTGTAGGATATGACATTCTGCAATTTTACCCACACCCACAGAGTGGGTATGGATTTTTGTTAGGTATGAGTGCAGGTATAGGCTCAGTTACCCTAGGGTATACCCATGCAGAACTCTAATCTTGGATCTCCTGCAATCTTTAATGTAATGTCTGGTTTGTTTACAATTGAAGCACTTAGCTCTGAAATCAGAGCTACTAAGGGCATATACTGCCTCATCAGCATTTTCTTCAGCTAGATCTCATACACTGATCTGGGGTGCAATCCCTCATTCTCCACCACAGATAAACTAGAGTACTTCCATTCCAGTGCCTGTCTTTCTAATGTTATTGAGGTAGATGGCAGGATTGTCAAAGCACTTTCCCTCTTTAAACAACTGCATGATGATGTAGTGGGCAGTGTTTTGTTCAAGTAGGCAAATAGTGTGTATCATTGATGTCTGCCTGCTAATACAGTGCTTCCCACTGAACTAGGAAGTCATCTGTTCTTATTCCTCCTTTCTTGAAGTTCTCCAGCTGGTGGCAGGCCCAATCCTTTTGGTTTGCTGCCCTGAACAATCCTTTGACCTCACCCTCTAGGTCATTCCAGGTATAAATGTTTCCTTGACTAAGGCATGTCTGTGCAAATGGTCAGGCCTTGGATCCTTTTAAGTGGGAGAGGACAGTGACCACTGCTTCATAGCTGCCTGCTGGAGTGATGTGTGCATTTACTCTTAGCCACACCTTCATTTTTGCCCACCATTCTTCAAACTTGGCAATTGATCCATCATATTCTCCAGGGTCTGCAAACAATTCAACTTTCTTCAACACTCCAGGCAGTCCTCCTGCTGCAATCCATCCTTGGAGGGTGGCAACTGTTTGCTGACCCAGAGTTATCAGTCCCTCAAGCTGGATAATCTCATTATTAAAAGCATGGAGTGACTGTGCAAATTGCATATTCTACATGGTGATGGTGGTAAATTCTGCAGCCACTGCTGCAAGCTTGTCCACTGGGGCAATAATGGGGTCTGTGAGGGTGTCAAGGAGTACCTGCAACATATTGGAATCATACTTCTTTCTGGATTACAAGTGGTTTGTTGTTTTTATACCAACTCTGTCTTGGCCACTCAAAGGCTAATGCAGGTAACTGTCTGGTGCAGACTATGGTCTTCTGGACTCTGTAGTCTCCAGGTCATGGACAGCTAAGAACTCTTCTTATGTCCTACTTTCTGCTCTTCTTTGATTTACTTAGTTTTCTCCCTATGATGAAAACTAAGAGAGACTCTTTATTGATATGAATAACTACCAATCCTGGTTCTGCCCTTCTCTAGCCCAGGACATTGGTATGGTCTCATATCAGTAGTTGAGACCTCTGCTAGTAGTGGGCATTACTGCACCTACACTGTATTCTCCATAAAATGTCTGAAGAAAAAGGATAAGACTATTTTGGTCAAACTGAACTGTGCAAATAATGTGGTAAATGCAAAACATACAAAGTAAGAAAGAAAGAAAACAAGAGGTGAAAAGGGAGTAGTAGAAGAAAGGCAAGAACATCCATAAGTATGAAAGCAACAATACAAAAAATAGATAGGGCAAGAAAAAGAAAGATTACAGATATCTGCTGGGATGCCAAAGGCTGGCACAGGGGCATAAGCAGCCAGGTGTGTTGCTAAAGCAGACAAGGGTCACAATCACACCAGTGTTTGGATGGGAGCAAAAAGGATAGGGACAATTGCAGGCATGATAATCTGGGGAAGGTGGTGGCAAGAGGATAAGCTGCTCTTCTATGAAGGCAGCATAGGCAGTGGCTACAGCTTGTTATTGCTCTGCCTCAGCAATGAAACAGTGAAGGATCAAAGGCAAAGGGACAGGTGGTGTGGGCCAAATATAGTCATTCAGGTTAACTTCAAAAGATGTTAGAAGGGGTATTGATGGGGAATACACTAGCTGGGAACTCTCTTCCCAAGCTTGACTCCTTGTGCTACATTCAACAATGAGCTGATCAATGTCCTCCCAAAGCTCCTGCTGGATGCATTCTTCTTCAGCAGCAGCATCATCCTCTAGATAAAAGGCAACAGTGGCAAGAAGGTCAAGGTTGATGGGGCACTGTGGGTGAGGGGCAACCACTAGATGCTGTCTAACAGTCTCCACTGCCAATAGGACTGCAGGGGCCAACTGGGCATGGATGATATTCACTAGTATCCTTCAACATTAACCAAGGTGACATCAGTACAATAAAGCTCACTGATGATAGGATGGGATGCTTCAAGGAAGTCAGAGGTGATAATGGCAAAGCTGGTAATTAAGTCTTACATCAGCAAATCACTGACTTATACTGTAAGTATAGTACAGATCTGTACAGGTCCACTACAGCAAATTACCATCTGTACAGGCCTATACAAGCCTGTACACCCACTATACAATAGGGGACCTTGACAAAATACAATAATACTGAATATATACTCTCTGACTGAATTGCTAATGACTTCCTTGCATTGTTTGAGGTATTTTAAACCCATTTCTTTGAGGTCCCCCATTGTACAGTCAGTGTACAGGTTTGTACAGGTCTGTACAGATGGCATTTTGCTGTAGTGAACCTGTACAGACCTGTACTATACTTACAGTATAAGTCAGTGATTTGCTGATGTAATGAAACAACCTCAGGTGTGGAGCATCTTGACATTGTATAGTGGAACAGTAGTGGGAGTGGTGAAAAGCTAATCAATTTCTTTATAGTGGGTGCCTTATGAGGAAAGACCCAAGAAGACTCAATTAGGGAGTCCTTGGTGCCCTACAGGGAATTTATATACTACATGGTACCCTAATTGGAACTCTGACTAAACTACATAAGGGCCAGCCAGGTTACTAAGTAAGAAAATACAAGATGAAAACAAGCCTGGTCCATGCAAAAGGAGGCAATGCTGCAGTAATATCACAATTGGAGGAAAAAGATAATATGGAAATCATATGATATGTAGGAGATCTGCTATTGGTGTGGGACACAAATACAAGGAGATTGTATGCAATGGCACAATCTGCAGTTCCTGTGGTGTCAGATACTTAGGTAAAAAGGGCTTTATGCCACCTTGGTCAGGTATCCTGATGTTGTAAGCAGTGCAGTGGTGTGGGAAAGGTAATGTGGATGAAGCTGAGTCATGGTGACACTATGTGAGATAGTAGCCAAAGATGAAAATGTAGAAAGTGAGATATAAGTGGAGAGTTGTGCCATAGACTGTAGTATTACAATAAGTCCAGAGAGCTGAAGAAGAAGTACTAATGAGATAGTACCAGAGTTTGCTTGTGGAAGAGCAGATCACTAGAATTGGACTTGCTGAAGGACAAAGAAGGAATCAGAGGTATAGAGTTACATAGGATATAACAGGTATACTTCATGCACTATGTCAAGGCTAAATATTGCAATAGTTTTGGAGGTTACTGTATCTTTTATAGAAAATCAGATTTTGCTGTGTAAGAATTTGGAGCTTCTGATGCTTTGATGGTTTGGCTGGCTTGGCCTTGGCTTCCTAAAACATTGGACTAAGCTATCTTAGGGGCTTGGGTGGGGCTCATGGCTTAGCTTGGCTCAGCTTAAGAAGGCTTAATTTCATGGCTTCAGGCCAGGCCAGCACAGCACTATTTACACCATTAGCAATAAGTATTTTACAAGCAATTGACTCAAGTTCAAGAAAAAAAAGATTTGGTTAATTTAAGCAATATTAAACACATTTGTAATAATGGTGGTGAAAAAGAAGTGGTGTTTTGACATGTTTGTAT
>JBBPTI010000634.1:0-11956 GCA_038093995.1 Tylopilus aff. callainus
AGCCGAGGAGGACGAGGAGAGCAAACGTCCATCGGGAGCGACGGGCATTGAGCCGGGGTGGTTTCAGCCATTCGTCGATGGGCCCGGGTGGGGCTGCTTGATTCGGGGTTTGAGTTTGTGACTGCGAGCGAGAGTGCGAATGAGAGTGCGCCTGAGAGGCTGTACATGAATGGGAGTGCATAGGCTGCTGCGGGTGTGTCAGCGAGTGTGGCCGCAAGTGAGGATGAAAGGACGAGTGCGACTGGTGCACGAGCGGAGGCACGAGGACGATCGGGTTCTGTACGCCCCTTGCGGGAGGAAAAAGAAAGTTGAAAAAGGCGTAGAGGCCAGCGACAAAGTTGAACGGGAGGTGAAATATCAGCGTCCAGTAGAGCGTGAATTTAAAGATATCTGGGACGCCAATCAGCTCGCAAGGATGCTTGGCAAGGGATGAAGACGGACCGTCCGGATCAGAGAGGTAGTAGCCACCTGGTCGTGTGGGTGGACCATAGAAGCCGACCTCTTTGGCAGGGCCGTATAGTGAAGGCCAGGAAATGTTGTTGAACTGGACACTCATGTCACAGTGCCAGCCCTGCGGAGGGATTTGAGCATGGTCGGTTATATATTTACAATCCGGATAACTATGGAAAATCGTGCTGCTCAGATAAATTGTCGGGAAAATACCTAACACCATGACAATGAGGCAAAATTACAGTCAAATTCCTCACAACACATACAATTCAGGATATGCCCTAGGTTATGTGTCATGAGGCATACTGCATTGTTTGGGAGGCTGTCAGATTACAGTGGGACAGGTTACAGTAAGTGATCTAGTGTTGATTAGGGTAATGATGATTGTGTATTTATGCACAAACTTGTAGTCAGTGATTAGCTGGATCTTGGTAATTATTAATCATCAAACCAAATTATGCAGATAAGAATATACAGTAGTTTGATGTTTGCCAACCTGTAGTATCAATGCTCTCACAACTTAACACCAGTATTCAAATACCTTCCTTCAATTTCTTACATACAGTGACTCCAAAAACTCTTTCAATATTTAACCCTGATGCAGTGCACAAAGTGCACCACAAACACCCCTGGGAATTTTGCTTAGGTATAGGGGAACCAAACAACATACAAACCCTTAGCTACAAATTGGTTTTTTGGCTATGTGATTTGATCCAGATTTGGCAGAGATATGGCCATTTTAAAAAAGCAATGTCATTGAAAGGGTTTTTTTACTTTTGAATTTGAAATAGGTATCTTGTAGATTTCAAGTGCATTTGCAATTGTTTGGGTATACAAACAAAGATATACAATAAATATTGTGTCTGAGTTCAAAAAAGTTCCCACACTTCTTGATTCCCAACCACTGCTATGATCAGATCCCTTTCTCTTTCTTAATAACAAAGAGTTCTTTCTCTACTTGATGCTGGTTGTTCTGGAGAAGATATTGCCAAGCAAACTGGTGTTAGCCCTTCCACTATATCCAGACTTTGCTTCAAAGAGTGTTCTGCTCTTCCAAAGTCTCTTGGAGGTTGTCCTATTAAGCTTTCTGCCACCAATATTCATCATGCTTAGCATTTCATTTGCACTGGAAAGGCTGAGAATGCTGTCCAGGTGACCAAAGCAATCTCTAACATCATTTGAAACAACTCGAGCCTGAGCTGTCAAGCCTAGGGCTAGTAGTGGCGAATGCTGATGGCGAAGGAGAGAGTTGCAACGTGTCATCAAAGGGAGCCTTGCTGTCATGGATCTTATAGTCATACGATAAGAGTGGGGAAGGCAATAGGCATTTATACAGCAGCCTAGTTGATAGCCTTCAAGACCCTAGTGGTGCAGCGGCACTGTGGGTGTAGTACTTATGGCCACTACCAATTGTTGGTAATGTTGTTATCTGCCACTATCCATCAATGATAAGCTGGGGTCTTGAGGGATAGTGGCTGGGGTTTATATACTATTACAGGGTTTGTATCTATTTGTACACTATTACTACATATGGTCCGTTAATGTTATGACCTCGCTCGCTCCCTCATGCCTAGCCCCTATTTTTCACCCCTATCGTGGACGGTACCCACTTTGGACCACGCTTACTAACAGCATTCACACGCCACATGATGGCAGCGCAAAGCTGTGTTTACCTTAGTAAGCAGGCCCAGCCCCCTTTGCACAGCCCAATGATGTCACGATCATGCCATACTATGCCATTCTCACGCCATCTCGCACCATCGGCACCCGGGCTGCACAAACCTGTGCAGTGACTCTGCTTGACTCACCCATGGCCAGTAGCATAATCCCCTCACTCCCACGTCTACCCTGAAGTGCCCATATGTAGCAATATGAGTACAATACATACAAACAATCTGTAACAGTATAAATAGCCTCGCAATTGAGCCTCAGAACCTCATTTGAGTTATTCTGGGTTTTCCCCTTAGTCCTCAGTCGACGCCTGGGTTCCCGCTAGCTCTAGTCACTCGTCCTATCCCCGCTGTCATACAGCTCACTAAGCAGCCCCACCTAAGGGTTGTTTCATAATAACTCGAATCTCCTCGCTTCGCCGCCGCTGCCCCGAAGCCGTTACCAGTAGTGAGCTCCGCGGAGACATCAGCCGTCATTACTGACAGCCCTTTGTCTCAGTGAACCCAGCCCAGATCTCAGTACTGCGTCCTGAGTACACACTCGATATCGCCACCCTCGCCGCAAGTGCCCGCCTCTTTGTAGAGGAGCACCCCCGCCTATTCGCCCAGGTTTTCGACCCCGCCTCCGCCACTGCCCAACGAGAGAGGAGGTTAGTGGGAGAATATAGAGAAGTAAAGAAAGAAGAGGAGGAGAAGTTAGTTTTACCCCCATTGCCTGCCCCCTCCCCTAAGCGTGAGTCGACGCCGCCTGAGAGCATCAACCCGAACGACCTCAAGGGTCCTTATCGAGACCCCACCTCACCTGAAACCCGCCGCCGCCTCAACAAAGAGTACTGTCGTTGGCAAGAGAACCGCGCCCGGTTCTTAGTAGAAGAAGCCCGCTTTGCACGCTGCAAGAGGATCGCTGCAGCTCGTGCTGCCCGCCGCAACGCCACCACCACCCTCATCCGACCAGATAATGGTCCGGGACGCCTATGCCCTCGCGCATCTTTGCACCGCCCTCTTTACTTTTAGCCAATTAATAGTAGCCCCCACTACTATCTCAATTCAATCTCTTTTCTTCGCTTACGTACACCTTCTTCTGGGCATCTTCCTCACCCAATTTACATGATCTTTCAGCTCCTGCTAATTACCTTTACCTTTCTCATCGTCTTCTTTTCCATTCTCATTACCTACTTCTTACTTTGACTTCTTTCTCTCGTCGCATGAGAACTTACTCCGCTTCAGTTCCAGATAGCCATCCGAGAGGGAGCTTACTCCTTCACCTTCGGATACGAGAGACAGGCTATCCACGCCGAAGAAGAACAGCCACAACAGAATTACAGCTGGTAGTTATTAAATAAAAACTTTTCTTCTCCCAAACCCGAGTGATCACTATAGGGCAACTGTTTACGTGACTTCAACGGAAGGAGGACAAACAGAAGAGACTGAGACCAATCAGCCGACCACAGATAACACCGGTTAGATCCACCCCATATCAAGCAACAAGGCACCCAGCCGTAATTGAAGAATATCAAAGAAGAACCTGGGTGATCCGAGACAGAAAAAGAATCCAGATTTCAAAGACACACGTAGTGTGCCACTATGTTGGCATCCACGCTCCAAATCCTCGCCAACCCGAACCTCATGCTGGAGGAAAAGATTGCAGCCATTGTGTTAGAGTTTACCAACCTTACAAAACAGAATCAGCAGCTCTACAACAGATGCGTCGAAGAACAAAAGAAGACTGCGGCGTTATTGAAGGACGTAGCTGCGCTTGAGCAAACCGTAAGCAATCTCAACAGTGCCACTGCTGCCGGAGGAAAGGTGGCCCGAAAGGTAGAAGTATTTGCCGACCCCGGAGATTACGAGGGATCTGTCGCCAAATTCGAAGAATGGTGGGCCAAGATAAAGGCTTGGCTTCACATGAACCGGTCCACCATTCTGCCGAAAAGCTATGAGGCAGTCACCGTGGTCCTATCCCGGCTGAAGGGACTGAAGGCCGGCCCGTTCGCCCAAACCCGACTATGGTGCAGACAAGGCTATACCTGGGACGAGCTTGTTCAGGAGATGGAAAGTCTATTCTGGTCGGTGAATCAGAAGGACTGGGCGGTCGCCCAACTAGAGCAACTCTGACAAGGCACCCTCCGGACTGACGACTTCCTAGTCTACTGGGAGGCCCTGTATCAGATGGCCAAGATAGATGATAGTCACGCCATCCACCTCCTAGAGTGAAATACGGCCCGGCATATCATCCTCCAGATATTCAAGGAAGGAGCCCAAAAGTCTACCCCAGCTGCCTACCTACAGAATATCCGTGATGTGGGATGCGCTATGGAGGCCCTGACGTTCATACGGGGCCGCCCACAGACATACCAATCCCACGGGGACCGAATGGAGGTAGACCGCTTCGAAGAGATGGATGAAGAAGACGTCTTCGCCATAAAGGGAAGTCCTGGGAAGTGTTTCAATTGTAAAGGGACTGGGCACATGGCCCGAAACTGTAAGAAGCCGAAGAACCAGTGCCTGGAGTGCCATTTCCACGGAGGAGGACACCGTTTCAGCTGTAAGAAAAAAGTAGCCCGAAGGATTGCGCTGGCGCCCGACGAAGCAAGGGTAGCCCCGGTCGAAGAACAGGATTTTCCCCATGCCGAGAAAGAGCAGAAGGGAAAAGGCAGGGCCTAGGAAACAATCTGGGTGTTCCACGGGCCGACAGTAAAGACTATTTCTTGGCGGAACTAACGAAACTAGTAACCATGCTGACCACTTTAGTATCTAATGTAGCCGGTCTAGGGGGGTCTCCTAGCGAGCCCAGCAGGGACCGAGATACTAAACCTGTGCTTGATTCCCCTGTTTCCGCCAAGCAAATCCCAGAAAACCCAAAAATGTATACCAGGGTAATACAAAGGGAAGGAGATAAAGCTAATTGTCCAGGTCAAACCTTCCCCCTCGACTAGGTATATCGATGCAGAAGCCCTGATCGACAGCGGGGCGAATCTAACTATTATTAGCCATGACTTCGTTCGAAGAAATAAGATCCCCACTCTAATGGCATGCAGAAAGATTGTGGTCCACAACGCGGATGGATCGGAGAATGCCAGAGGAGCAATCACCGAGGAGGTAGAAGTATATTGCGACCTCAATGGACATAAGGAGCTGCTTCGGGCATACGTATCAAATATTGGCAGCAATGACCTCATCCTAGGATACCCCTGGCTAAGAGAGCACAATCTGCAAATCGATTGGAAGACCGGTCAGGTACAGTTTGCCAACTGTCCGGAAACGTGTAACTATGAAAGGAAAGCCAGGGGGATTCACCAGCAAGAGTTTGGGGAAGCGGTTCATGCCGAACGAAGGAGCAGAGAGAAGCAGATCCAGCCCGATTCGGAAGGAGAAGAAGCACTCCCACTCGTCCTGAAACAGTATCACCAATATCGGAAGGTGTTTTCCCAGAAGGAGTCAGAACAGATGCCCCTTCGGAAACCCTGGGACCATGCGATCAATCTCAAGGACTCTTTCCACCCAAAGAAAGGAAGGATCATCCCCTTAAGTCCCCAGGAGCAGAAGGAGGTGGACAACTTCATTGAGGATCAGCTAAAGAAAGGGTATATCCACCCCTCAAAGTCAGAGCAGACGTCCCCAGTATTCTTTGTCCTGAAGAAAGATGGACGAAAAAGGATGGTTCAAGACTACCGATATCTTAACGAGCACACCATCCGAAATAACTACCCACTCCCTCTGATATCCCAACTTGTCGATAAGCTGAAAGACGCGAAACTATTTACCAAGATGGATCTCTGGTGGGGATACAACAACGTACGGATCAAAGAAGGAGACAAATGGAAAGCCGCCTTCGTCTGCCACCGAGGGGCCTACGAACCAACAGTGATGTTCTTCGGACTCTGTAACTCCCCCGCCACGTTTCAGATGATGATGAATGATCTATTCGCAGATATGCTGGACGTGGTGGTATACATCGATAACCTGCTTATATTCTCAAAGGATGTGGATCCAGCGTCGCATGAACGAAAGGTGAAAGAAGTGCTAGAGAGGTTGGAAAGGAACGACCTATTCGTGAAGCCAGAAAAGTGTGCATTTTCAGTGACAACAGTAGAATTCCTCAGGATGATTGTCAGACCCACTGGGATCGCCATGGATCAAGGGAAGGTAAAAACAGTAACTAATTGGCCAATGCCAACCACCCTCCAACAAACCCGCGCTTTTCTCGGGCTCGCTAATTTCTATAGACGGTTTATTAAGGATTACACGAAGATAGCGAGGCCCCTCCATGACCTCACAAAGAAGGACGTAAGCTTTGAATGGACCCCGGAGTGTGAAGAGGCGTTTGGGTGGTTGAAGAAGCATTTCACCACAGCCCCAGTACTCGCCTACCCCGATAACAACTGCCGCTACCAACTGGAGAGTGATGCCAGTAACTCCGCGGTGGGGGCCGTGCTGTCAGTTCAAAAGGAAGATTGATGGCATCCAGTGGCCTTCTCGTCCCACTCCATGACCCCGGAGCAGTGAAACTATCCAATCGCCGATAAGGAGATGTTAAGCATAATCTCGGCGCTTGAAAATTGGAGGCACTACCTGGAAGGAACCACCCATGAGTTCAAGATCTGGAACGACCATCAGAATCTCACCTGGTTCATGACGTGACAAGATCTCAATCGGTGTCAGGCCCAATGGGCTCAGTATCTATCCCAATTTAATTTCAAGTGGTGCCATAAGTCCAGGGCCTTAATGACAAAGGCAGATGCGCTCTCACAAAGGTCAGATCTAATGGCAAAAGGAGGGCAGGACAACAAGGGGGTCTTTGTAATTCTGCCAGAACGGATTGCACAGGTAGGAGGAGAAGAGGTTGAGAGTGTCGAAATAACGACCCTGGGTGATAAACTGATCGACGAAATCTCCCATAGAACTACACGACTCCCTGAAGCCACCCTCAAGAAGTTGATGGCACAGGGATATGAGATAAAAGATTGGGTCCTAAAGAGGAATGATCGGATCTACGTGCCGCCCGATCTTCGCATACGAATTATCACCCTCCATCATGATAACGCCACCTGTGGGCATCCCGGTGTTCATAACACGCTGGAGCTTCTCGCCCAATTTTATAGTTGGCCCGGAATGAGAAAAGATGTGGAAGAGTATGTGAAAAGATGTACGAGGTGTGCCTGGGCAAAGTCAACCAATCAACCACCGTGTGGAGAGATACAGCCCTTGCCCGTACCTGCAGCACCCTGGGAAGATATCTCCGCCGACTTCATAATGGACTTACCAACCATCGGAGAGTACGACATCATCCTGACCGTTGTCGATCATTTCTCCAAAGAAGTCGAGCTAATTCCCTGTCGTAAAACGTGCACTGCGGAAGGGCTTGCAGAACTATATTTAACCCACGTATGGAAACACCACGGACTTCCTCGGTCGATTGTTTCAGATCGCGGCCCGCAGTTTGCGGCATCACTAATGACCTCCCTATGTGACCAGTTAGGGATAACGGTAAAGAAGTCCACAGCGCATCACCCCCAGACCGATGGACAGACGGAACGGATGAATAGAGAAGTAGGATCCTATCTTCATATGTACTGTGCTGAACGACAGGATGACTGGGCGCGATAGTTGCCCCTGGCCCAATTCTCTTTGAACATGAAACAGTCCTCCGCATCCAAGTTCTCCCCTTTCCAGGTCACATGCACGTATCAACCATGCATGGGGGTCGAGCCCAGGGACACGAAGTCGCCAGCTGCTTCTGAGGTAGCATGTGAGTATCAGATGGTCTTAGAGCAAACCCAAGCGCATCTTGAAACAGCCCAAGAGCGGATGCTCGAAACAGGAAATAAACACTGGAGTCTGGCCCTGTCTTACACCCCTGGGGATAAAGTGTGGCTCATCACCAATAACCTCACACTACCCTTCCCCTGCCAGAAATTAACAGATCAGTGGGTTGGACCCTTTCCTGTGATCGACATGAAGGGACCAAACGCCATCCATCTCTGTCTCCCATCCTATATCCGAATTCATCCGGTCATTAACATCTCCCGGACGAAACCCTACATGGCCCCACTCCCGTCACAGCCGGATCCGCTACCCGGCCCTGCACTCATTACCGACAACCGTGATACCGAATTCGAGGTCGACTTCATTGTTGACTCTTGTCCCTGAGGTTGTGGAATTCAATACCTCGTTCATTGGAAGGATTACCTTTCATCAGACCGCACCTGGGAACCTGCCTCCCATCTCACTCATTGCCCCGACACTCTCTGCGACTTCCACCGCTCTCACCTGGCCGCTCCACGCCCTGTCTTGCACTCCACCTTCGCTGCCATTTTTGCTCGCCCTCTCCCCTTTGCTGCCCTGGAGGTTCAGCTTTAGCAGGGGGGTAGTGTTACGACCTCGCTTGCTCCCTCATGCCTAGCCCCTATTTTTCACCCCTATCGTGGACGGTACCCGCTCTGGACCACACTTACTAACAGCATTCACACGCCACACAATGGCAGCGCAAAGCTGTGTTTACCTTAGTAAGCAGGCCCAGCCCCCTTTGCACAGCCTGATGACGTCACGATCACGCCATACCACGCCATTCTCACACCATCTCGCACCATTGGCACCCGGGCTGTGCAAACCTGTGCAGTGACTCCGCTTGACTCACCCATGGCCAGTAGCATAATCCCCTCACTCCCACGTCTACCCTGAAGTGCCCATATGTAGCAATATGAGTACAATACGTACAAACAATCTGTAACAGTATAAATAGCTTCGCAATTGAGCCCCAGAACCTCATTTGAGTTATTCTGGGTTTTCCCCTTAGTCCTCAGTCGACGCCTGGGTTCCCGCTAGCTCTAGTCACTCGTCCTATCCCCGCTGTCATACAGCTCACTAAGCAGCCCCGCCTAAGGGTTGTTTCAGTTAAGGGCCGGCTTGGTTACCATATATGGTCTGTGGAGTTCATGGGTCTCTGTAGGTCAAAGGAATGTCTTGGTCCATGCGAGTGAGGCTATGCTCAGGGCAGTGCAGGGCAGTGTGCAGCTATGCAGGGCTGTACAGCATAAGGCGTAGGCTGTGGTGAGGGCAAATGGCTATTGGTCATGAGTCCGTATGAGTCATGCCGGTGTCTATGCGCGAATATCACTATGGGCTGAGGTATGAGGGCGATGCGATGGCAAGCGATTGCATGACTATGGTGCGATATGGCGTGATGTGGGACTGCGGAGCAGGGCCGGACTATGCAGAGTGCTGAAGGCAATGTCAGGGTTAAGAGTGGTGATGCGGTGACATACTGGGAGTGAATCTGAAGGGCGAGAGCCATTGGATGAGCCTATTCGTGGGGTGCAAGCTGTGTAGTGGTGAGCATGTGCGCATGTCTGTGCCGGGCAACTGTAGAGGAGTCCGGGGTCTCTATATCTCAAGGAGTGGTTGCTGTCTACAAGTGCTGGGGTCTGCCATTAAAGGGGCCGTGCCTATCCGAGGCACGAGGGCTGTGCCGAGTGGCTATGCGAGGGTCTGGATCGTATCACGTGTGGGGTCATGTGACTAGTGCGGGACTGTGCCGCGAGGCATCGCTGATGGATCGTATATTGTCAGGTGACCGTGGGACTGTAGGTCACGTGCAGGGAGCCATAGTGAGAGCGGAGGCGAGTGGCGACTTATAGGGCGACGAGGGATGAGGAGCACTATATCGTAGGGCGTCATGGGGTACTGGAATGGTAGCAAGGGCGTGCAAGCGACTGAGTTAAGGGCCAAAGAGAAGGAAAAGGTGTAACATGGGCCCATGCGTAGCATTGAGTATGGTGCGATCATAATATCATTAACCAGTCTTTCTTTGCTAATACTGTTCATCTCTACTTGAAGAAGTCTGGCATAAAAGCAGTAGTCAAATCCAAACACCCTTTTCTTTCAGCCAAGTATTGCAAGGCTTATTTGGATTTTGCTGAAGCTTACAAGGATTGGACTATAGAGGACTAGAAGAGGATAATATGATCAGATGGACATAAATGAATATGGAAAAAGCCAGGTGAGGCCCTCAGTGATAGATTTGTGGATGAAACTATCAAGTTTAGAGGTGGTTTTGTGATGGTATGGGGCTGTATGATCTGGCAAGGGCCTGACTATGCTGTCAAGATTGATGGTAGGATGGATGGGGACCTTTATCTTCAGATTTTGAAGGATGAGCTCCTCAATACCCTGGAGTATTATTATCTTCATCCCCTTCAAACCATCTTTTAGTAAGACAATGATTTCAAGCATACTTGTAGGAAGGTAAAGAAATGGCTAAAGGAGCAGGAATTTGAGACTATGGGGTGGCCTGCATAGTCTCCTGACCTAAACCCCATTGAATATCTTGGGGTTACCTCAAAAGGAGACTTGCAGAGTATGAACATCCTTCTAAGGGAGTTATGGAGTTGTGGGAGAGGATTCAAGTGGTTTGGGAAAAGATACCAGGGAAGGAGTGTCAGAAATTGATTGAAAGCATGCCTAGAAGAGTTGAGGCAGTCCTCAAGGCCAAAGGAGGTTATACCAAGTATTAATAGTACTAAGATACTCTTTTAATTCAAAAATGAAAAAACTCTTTCAATGACATTGCTATTTTAAAATGGCCAAAAAACTGATTTATAGCTAAGGATTTGTATGTTATTTGGCTTCCCTATACCTAAGAAAAATTCCCAGGGGTGTTTGCAGTGCACTTTGTGCACTGCATCAGGATTAAACATTGAAAGGGTTTTTGAAGTCACTATATCTTGTATCTTGAATAATTTGGAGTGCTAATTCTTATTTATCCAACTCCACCTTTGTAAAGCTCTCATCCCCCTTGGCCTACTGTACCATTGTTATCAACTAGATACACTGTTTTCTTGTGGCTCCTAGTTACAAACATCATTAGCTCATCTATAGTAACTCCAAAAACCATTACAATATTTGATACATTTGTAGTGTAACTAAAATAACACTTGAGGGTGTGGGAATCTCGCTTAGCGGTAGTGAGAGCGTGGGAAGAGCGGACAATTGGCTACAGGAATGATCCCTGGGTCATGTGATTTGGACCACAGGGTGTGAATATATCACCATTTTAAAACAGTCATATCATTATAATGGCTTTTGGACTTTTGATATGAAAGATAAGATCTAGCTTAAATCATAGGATAGTTGTTATTGTTTGCCACTACAAATAAACACACATATACAAATATTGTGTCTGAGTTTCAAATAGTTCCCACACTTCTTTATTCTTTACCATTATCATCATGAGATCCCTCTCTCTAGCTTAAAAGAACACTATTCTTTCTCAGCTTGATGCTGGTCACTCAGTTCACTCTATTTCATCTATCACTGGTGTCAGCACTGCTATCATATCCAGACTTTATTCCAAGAAGCATTCTGACTTGCAAAAGTCTATTGAAGGTCATCCATCCAAACTTTCCCCCTTCAACATTCATTATGCTGTTTATTTTATCTCATCTCAAAAGCCTGAAAATGCAGTTCAGGTGATCAGAACTTTTTCTGGAATCATTAATCAGCCCCTCCATCCCAATACTGTTCATCTTTACTTGAAGAAATCTGACATACAGTGACTCCAAAAACCCTTTCCATGCTAACCCCAATAGTGGTGCGCAAAGTGCACTGCCAAACACTGTGGGAATTTCGCTTAGGTCTGGTGGAGACATAAATAGTACATACCACTGGCTACAAAATCGCCTCTTGGGTCATGTGATTTGGTTCACAGGCCGTGGAGATATGGCCATCACAAAACAGCAATACCATGGAAAGGGTTTTTTCACTTTTGAATTGACAAGGATATTTGGATATTATTAGTACTTGGTATAGCCTCCCTTGGCCCTAAGCACTGCCTGAAC
>JBBPTI010000635.1:0-11954 GCA_038093995.1 Tylopilus aff. callainus
GGAGTTCAAACAGCAGAACATGCAGACCAACAACTACCTCATCTGCTGGGAAGCTCTATACCAGCAGGCACAAATTGATGATATGCATGTCATCCAGCTCTTGGAACAAAACACAGCCTGGCATATCATCTTACAGATATTCAAAGAAGGAAAGCGCCAGGACAAGCCAGCACTCTATATGGACAATATCAGAAAGACTGGATGTGCAATGGAAGCACTCGGGTTCATAAGGGGGTACGAAAGGAAGGCCCCCATGAGGATTAGCAGCAGAGGGTTAGCGCAGGAGAACCTTGAAGAAGACATGTATGCCCTCCCCAGCAGCAACATCCACGCCAAATGCTTCAATTGCAAACAAACTGGCCATAGGACTCATGAATGCTGGAAATCAAAGATCAACCAATGCCCAGCCTGTAAGTTTGTTCATGGTGGGCATAGTGCTTATTGCTCCAAGAGGAAAACACTCTGGAGGATTCCGTTAGCTGAGGATGAAGAGTTCGCAACAGGAGAACCCCCAGTAAGGATTGTGGAGTTAGTGGAGCAGATCCACAAGAGAAACAATCCAGAGAAGGACTCAGATTTTCAGATCAAAGGATCCCAGATGAAGGGAAAAGGCAGGGCCTGAAGAACATGTCAGGTGTTCAATAGGCCAGTAATGTTCCAAAGCACATCCCCATAACCCATGTTATCATGTCTAAAGACTGAGAATGGTGTATTCCCCTTAGATTTCCCAGTCTAGAGGAGTCCACTTTGCAGCTCAGTGGCAACTGTGAACCAAATGCCATGCTTAATTCCTCTACCAAGTACATGCCCCCCTACGCACACAAAGAAATCCTGACACCTCCCCAAATACACATCCTAGGGCAACAGAAATGCAAGGAAATCCTCATGAACATTCAGATAAAAATCCATACTGGTGACTTTCTACCAGCATCCGCCCTGCTTAATAGCAGCACCCAATTCTCATTCATACATCAAGAGTACATCTGCCAGCATTGCATCACCACTGAGAAGCTGCCATAGCCCATATATGTCTACAATGCCAATGGAACCCCAAACAAAGCAGGGCCCATAACCTGTTACGACCTTGCTCGTGCCCTACCTTGCCCGCTCCTTTTTGCCCCTCTTTTGGCTCTCCCCTATTTGCGGTGCTGATACTCGTGACTTGCTTACTAACAGCACTCACACGCCACACGATGGCAGCGCCAAGCTGTGTCTACCTTAGTAAGCAAAGTCCAGACCCTTGCACAGTCCCATGACATCATGATCATGCCATACCGCACCATCATGGCGCAATCTCGTGTCATCAGCCCCTGGGCTGCGCAAGGCAGTGCGGTGACTCCCCATGACTCGTCCCCAGCCAGTGGCACAAGCCCTGCACTCCCAGGTCTACCCTAAAGTATCCGTATGTAGTAGTAAGACACCAATACATACAAACAACCTGTAAATGTATATAAGGCTCCTGAATTGAGCCCCAAGATCCTTATTCGAGTTATCTTGGGTTTCCCCCTTAGTCCTCAGTTGACGCCTGGGTTCCCACTAGCTCTTGTCATTACCACTCTCCTCGCTGTCCTACAGCTCACTAGCAGCCCTGCTTAAGGGTTGTTTCATTATAACTTGAATCCCCTTCGCTTCGCCGTCACCAC
This sequence comes from Tylopilus aff. callainus, assembly GCA_038093995.1. Taxonomy (NCBI): domain Eukaryota; kingdom Fungi; phylum Basidiomycota; class Agaricomycetes; order Boletales; family Boletaceae; genus Tylopilus; species Tylopilus aff. callainus. Next base: position 1,644 of record JBBPTI010000635.1, read on the forward strand.
TGCCACCCTGAAGCCCGTCATCAGTAGTGAGCTCCACAGAGTTGTTGGCCATCATTACTGACAGCCCTCTGCCCCAGTGAACCCAGCCCAGATCTCCATCCCGCGTCCTGAGTACACACTTGACATCGCCACCCTCGCCGCCAGTGCCTGGCTCTTCGTAGAGGAGCACCCCCGCCTTTTCACCCAAGTCTTTGACCCCGCCTCTGCCGCAGCACAAAGAGAAAGGAGGTTAGTAGGGGAGTATAGAGAAGTAAAGAAAGAGAAGGAGGAAGAGCTAGTATTACCACCGTCCCCTGCCCCCTCTGTAAAGCGCAAGTCGACCCCGCCCAAGTCTGTTGACCCAAACGACCTCGAAGGGCTGTACCGAGACCCCACCTCACCTGAAACCCACCACCGCCTCGACGAAGAATACCGTCATTGGCAAGAGAACCGCGCCCAGTTCTTAGTTGAAGAAGCCCGCCTTGCTCGTCACGAGAGAATCGCCGCAGCAAGAGCTGCCTGCCGCAATGCTGCCGCCACCCTCGTCCGACCAGATAACAGTCTGGGACACCTACGCCCTCGCACATCTCTGCGCTGCCCTTTTTACCTTTAGCCAGTTACTAGTAGCCCCCACTACTATCTCCCTCCGCCACCTTTTCTTTGCTTACCTACATCTTTTGATCGGTATTTTCCTTGCCCACCTTATATGATCTTTCAGCTCCTGCTGATTACTATCACTTTCCTCATCGTTTTCTTTGCTATCCTTCTTACCTACTTCTTGCTCTGTCTTCTTTCTCTCATCGCACGAGAGCTTACCCCGCTTCAGTTTCAGGTAGTGATTTGAGAAGGAGCCTACTCCTTCACTTTTGGATACGAAAGGCAGGCAATTCACACCGAAGAAGATCAGCCGCAGCAGAATTATGGCTGGTAGATATTGAATAAAACCTCCTTTCTTCCCTAACCCCGAGTGACCATAGGGCAACTGTTTACATGACTCCGACGGAAGGAGGACAAACAGAAGAGACTGAGACCGATCAGCTGACCACAGATAACGCCGGTTAGATCCACCCCATATCAAGCAACCAGGCACCCAGCCGTAATCGAAGAGTACCGAAGAAGAACCTGGGTAGTCCGAGACGGGAAAAGAGTTCAAATTCATAAAACGCATATAGCACGCCACTATGTTGGCATCCACGCTCCAAATCCTCACCGACCCAAACCTCACATTGGAGGACAAGATTGCCGCTGTTGTGCTAGAGTTCACCACCCTAACAAATCAAAATCAGCAACTCTATAACGGATGTGTCGAAGAACAGAAGAAGACCGCCGTGCTATTAAAGGATGTGGCCGCTCTAGAGCAGACAGTGACCAACCTGAATAACGCCGCTTCCGCCGGAGGGAAGGCCTCCAGAAAGGTAGAAGTATTCGCAGACCCCGGAGACTACGAGGGGTCGGTCGCCAAGTTCAAAGAATGGTGGGCCAAGATCAAAGCATGGCTCCACACCAATCGTTCCACTATCCTGCCGAAGAGCTACAAAGCAGTGACGGCAGTCCTCTCCCGACTTAAAGGACCGAAGGCTGGACCGTTCGCCCAAACCCACCTCCGACGAGGACAGACATACACATGGGACAAGCTTGTCCAAGAGATGGAGAGTCTCTTCCGGTCCGTCAATCAGAAAGACTGGGCCGTGGCCCAACTCAAGCAGCTCCGCCAAGGCACCCTCCAGACTGACGACTTCCTAGTCCGCTGGGAAGCCCTGTACCAGATGGCCGGCATCGACGATAGCCACATGATCTGGCTCCTCAAAAGGAATACAGCCCGGCATATCATCCTCCAGATATTCAAGGAAGGGGCCTGAAAGTCCACACCCGCGGACTACCTTCAGAATATCCGCGACATGGGATGCGCAATGGAAGCCCTTATGTTCATAAGGGGGCATCCACAAAGTTATCAATCCTGTGGGGACCGAATGGAGGTTGATCGGTTTGAAGAAGTGGACGAAGAAGATGTCTTTGCAATTAAGGGAAGCCCCAGGAAGTGTTTTAACTGCAAGGGAACTGGGCATATGGCTAGAGACTGCAAGAAGCCGAAGAACCAATGCCCCGAATGCCACTTCCACGGGGGAGGACACCGGTTCAGTTGCTGAAGGAGGAAAGCCCGCTGTATCGCCCTCACCGAAGATGAAGGTAAGGCGGCTGCAGTACAAGAAGAGGATTTTCCCAATGTCAGAAGAGAACAGAAGGGAAAAGGCAGAGCCTAGGAGATGAACTGGGTGTCTCACGGGCTGATAATCATTTCTTGGTGGAACTGACGAAACTTGTATCTATGCTAACGTCTTTAGTATTCAACATAGCTGGTCTAGGGGGGTCTCCTAGCGAGCCCAGCAGGGACCAAGATACTAAAACTGTGCTTAATTCCCCTGGATCCACCACCGAAAACCCAGAACCCCTCCAAATGTATACAAGGGTAATCCATAAAGGAAAGGAGATTAAACTAACATTACAGATCAAACCCTCCCGAGAAGGACGATACACGGACACAGAAGCACTGATCAACAGCGGGGCTAATTTAACCCTAATCAATTGCAACTACGTACGAAAGCACTGCATTCCCACACTGACCGCCTGCAGGACCATCATTGTACATAATGCCGATGGATCGGAGAATGCGGAAGGACGCATCACCGAAGAAGTGGAAGTGTACTGCAATATTGATGGTCACCAAGAGTTACTTCAAGCATACGTATCCAATATCGGGACCAACAATATTATCCTAGGGTATCCCTGGCTCTGTGAGCACAACCCCCAGATCGACTGGAAAACGGGGAAGGTCCAATTCGTGCAATGCCCAGAAACATGTAATTATGACCGAACCAATCGGGCCACACACGAACAAGAGGGATTGGAGATAAGGCACGCCGAAGAAAGAAGCAGGATCAGGGCTCAAGCAACAGAGGCCCCATTCGAGGAGGCACTCCAGCAAGTACCTGCCGTCTATCACCATTATCAACGAGTGTTCTCGAAGAAAGAATCAGAAAGGATGCCGCTAAGGAAGTCCTGGGACCATGCTATCGAACTAAAGGAGACCTTTAAACCGAAGAAGGGGCAGATCATCCCTCTAAGCCCAAACGAACAAAAGGAGGTAGAGGATTTCATCAAGGATCAGTTGCGAAAAGGGTATATTCGTCCATCAAAGTCCAAACAGACGTCACCGGTCTTCTTCGTCCCGAAGAAGGATGGTCGCAAACAGATGGTCCAGGATTATCAGTACCTGAATGAGCACACTGTCCAAAACAATTATCCACTCCCACTAATCTCCCAACTCGTTGACAAGCTAAAGGACGCCAGGATCTTCACCAAGATGGACCTCCAGTGGGAATACAATAATGTTTGAATAAAAAAAGGAGACGAATGGAAGGCAGCCTTTGTCTGCCACAAAGGAGCTTTCGAATCCATGGTAATGTTCTTTGGACTCTGTAACTCTCCTGCCACCCTCCAAACAATGATGAATAAGTTATTTGCAGACATGCCCGAGGTAATCATCTATATCGACGACCTGCTGATCTTCTCTTAGGATGGAAACTAGTGAAAGCATGAGGAGAAGGTGAAAGAGGTGTTGGAAAGACTGGAGAGGAACGACCTATTCGTGAAGCCAGAAAAGTGCACCTTCTCCACTAACAGCGTCGAGTTCCTGGGGATGATAGTGACCCCCACTGGGATACGGATGGATCTTGCAAAGGTGAAAGCAGTGACAGATTGGCCAGCCCCGACTACCCTACAACAAACACGGGCCTTCCTCGGACTCGCCAATTTCTACCGGCATTTCATCCAGGGCTATGCCCAGATTGCCCGCCCCCTTCATGATTTCACCAAGAAGGATGTTGCCTTCGAGTGGACGAAAGAGTGTCAGGATGCCTTCGACACACTAAAACAATGATTCACCACCACCCCGATTCTAGCTTATCCGGACAACAACTGCTACTACTGCCTGGAAAGTGATGCCAGTAACTCTGCTGTTGGGGCTGTGCTGTCCGTACAAAAGGAAGACCGGTGGCACCCGGTAGTGTTCTCGTCCCACTCTATGACCCCCGAACAGCGTAACTATCCGATTGCAGATAAGGAGATGCTCAGCGTGATATCAGCACTGGAAGGATGGAGGCATTATCTAGAAGGGGCACAACACCAGTTCAAGATCTGGAACAACCACCAGAACCTCACCTGGTTCATGACACGGCAGAACCTCAACCGTAGGCAAGCATGATGGGCCCAATACCTCTTCCGATTTAATTTCAAGTGGTGCCATAAGGCCAGGACTCTGATGACTAAAGCAGATGTGTTGTCACGCCAATTGGATCTGATGGATAAAGGAGGGGATGATAATAAAGAGGTGTTGGTAATCCCGCCTGAACAGATCAGACAGGTCACCAAAGGCTCGGAAGTGATAGAAGTAAGCACCCCTGGAGAAGAGCTCGCCGATGAAATCTCCCACAGAACGATTCGGTTGCCGCAAAGCACTCTCAAGAAGCTGATGGCACAAGGGTATTCAATCGAAGACTGTCTGCTAAAGAAAGCCAGACGGATCTATGTTCCTCCTGACCTGCGAACCCGTCTAATAATGCTCCATCATGACCACAAGGTCAGCAGACATCCTGGAGTACTAAGAACCCTGGAGCTCCTCGCCCAAAATTATGGTTGGATGGGAATGCGAAAAGATGTTGAAAAGTATGTGCAGGCATGTTCTCGGTGTGCAAGGACGAAACCTGGAAATCAGCCACCGAAGGGAGAGCTCTAACCTCTCCCGATACCTGAAGGTCCCTGGGAAGACATCTCTGCGGACTTTATTACCGATCTACCACCTTCTCATGGATCTGATGCCATTCTCACCATGGTGGATCGCTTCTCCAAGGAAGTCAAATTGATCCCCTGCACCAAGACTTGTTCTGCTGCTGGACTAGCGGACCTCTACCTGCACCACGTGTGGAAGCACCATGGCTTGCCGAAGTCCATTGTCTCCGATCAAGGGCCCCAATTCACAGCTACCCTAATGACGGCACTTTGTGCTCAGTTAGGGATTTCGGTGAAGAAGTCAACTGCCCATCACCCTCAGACGGATGGTCAGACGGAGCGGATGAATAGAGAAGTAGGAACGTATCTCCATATGTATTGTGCTGAATGACAGGATGACTGGGCACGCTGGCTGCCCCTGGCCCAATTCTCTCTTAACGCGAAGCAGTCCACTGCCTCTAAATTCTCTCCTTTTCAGGTCACCCGCACCTATCAGCCCCGCGATTCCAAATCCCCCGCCGTGACAGAGATCGCTTGCGATTACCAGACCATTCTGGAGCAAACAAAGGAACATCTCTCACAGGCCCAAGAACGGATGACTATAACTGGGAACCTCCACCGAACCCCGTCACCCCCCTATGCCATAGGTGATAAGGTGTGGCTCACAACCGACAACTTATCCCTGCCCTTCCCTTGCCGGAAACTCACTGATCGATGGATCGGCCCCTTCTCTGTTCTTTCCCTCAAAGGGCCTAACGCCGTGGAGTTATGCCTCCCCAAGTATATCCGCATCCACCCCATCGTCAACATTTCCCAGACTAAGCCCTATGTACCGCCACTCCTGCAACAGCCCGACCCCCTTCTGGGACTGGTGTCCATCTCCGATAACCGGGACCCTGAATATGAAGTCGACTTCATTGTCAACTCCTGCCCCCGCGGCTGTGGCATTCAGTATTTGGTGCATTGGAAAGGGTACCCTGACGAGGATTGGACTTGGGAACCCGCTTCCAACCTAACTAACTCCCCCAACGCCGTTCGCGACTTTCACCGGTCACACTCTTCCACTCCACGCCCCGTCTCTCACTCGGTCTTCACCGTGCTCTTTGCTCACCCTCTCCCCTTTGCTCACCCGGAGGTTGAGCTTTAGTCAGGGGATAGTGTTATGACCTCACTCACGCCCTACCTTGCCCGCTCCTTTTTGCCCCTCTTTTGGCTCTCCCCTATTTGTGGCGCTGATACTTGCGACTTGCTTACTAACAGCACTCACACGCCACACAATGGCAGCGCCAAGCTGTGTCTACCTTAGTAAGCAAAGTCCAGACCCTTGCACAGTCCCATGACATCATGATCATGCCATACCGCACCATCATGGCGCAATCTCACGTCATCAGCCCCCGGGCTGCACAAGGCAGTGTGGTGACTCCCCATGACTCGTCCCCAGCCAGTGGCACAAGCCCTGCACTCCCAGGTCTACCCTAAAGTATCCATATGTAGTAGTAAGACACCAATACGTACAAACAACCTGTAAACGTATATAAGGCTCCCAAATTGAGCCCCAAGATCCTCATTCGAGTTATCTTGGGTTTCCCTCTTAGTCCTCAGTTGACGCCTGGGTTCCCACTAGCTCTTGTCATTACCACTCTCCTCGCTGTCCTACAGCTCACTAGCAGCCCCGCCTAAGGGTTGTTTCATAACCCATGCGGCCACAGTACTATTGGAATATCAAGGACATGTGGAAAAGACCTGCATTGAGGTAACCGACCTAGGAAGTAAGGATCTCATCCTAGGGTACACCTGGCTAAAGGAACATAACTCACACATAAACTGGAAAACCAGTTCAGTCACACTTCCAAACTGCCCCAAACTATGCAACTACCACAGGGTATCATGGGTCATCTGCTGAGCAGAAGAACAGGAGATCCGGGTTGCTGAGGAACAGTGGGGCACTGGACAAAAGCAAGAAGGAAAAGCTCCATGGGAGTTAGTACCCCCAGTGTACCACCACTACCTCAAAACCTTCAAGCAGAAGGAGTCCTAGCAGATGCCAATTAGAAAACCATGGGATCACACCATCAAGTTAAAAGATACCTTTGTCCCCCGGAAAGGTCACAATATCCCCCTTAGTCCGCAAGAGCAGAAGGAAGTAGATGACTTTGTTGATGAACAGCTGGTGAAGGGATATATTCGCCCCTCCAAGTCCAAGCAAACCTCCCTGGTTTTCTTCATGCCCAAAAAGGATGGCTGGAAGTGCATGGTACAGGATTACCAGTACCTTAATAAGCACACAGTGTGCAACAACTACCTGCTTCCTCTCATCGCCCAGCTAGTGGACAAACTCCAGACTGCCCATTTCTTCACCAAAATGGATCTCTGATGGGGGTATAACAACATGCAGATAAAGGAAGGTGATGAATGAAAGGCTGCTTTTACTTGTCATCGCAGAGCCTTTGAACCCCTGGTAATGTTCTTCGGGCTTTGCAACTCCCCTGCCACCTTCCAGACCATGATGAATGAGATCTTTGCCAACATGGCTGAAAACATCATGGTATACATTGATGATTTGCTCATTTTCACCCCCACTGACGATCAGCAAGCCCATGAGGCAGTAGTCCTAGAAGTCCTGAAGCAACTAGAAGAAAACGACCTCTTTGTCAAACCGGAGAAGTGCACCTTCAGAGTACAGGAATTGGAGTTCCTCAGCATGATCATAGGCATAAATGGGGTAAGCATGAACCCAAGCAAAGTCACCACCATAAAGGAATGGCCAGTGCCAGTGAATGTCTGAGGAGTCCAGGCCTTCTTAGGCATGGCCAACTTCTACTGACGGTTCATACAGGACTTCGTGCAGATCACCCACCCACTCCACAACCTAACCCATAAAAATGAGCCCTTCTGCTGGACTGACAAGCGGCAAGAGGCTTTCAATCATCTCAAGGAAGCCTTCACCACAGCTCCAGTCTTGGCCTATCCGGACCACAACAAGAAGTACCAGCTAGAGTGCAACATCTCCTCGTATGCAATAGGAGGAGTACTGCTAGTAGAAGAAGACAAAAGGTGGCACCCCATAGCCTATGCATCACATGCAATGATGCCAGAAGAACGTAACTACCCCATAGCCGACAAGGAAATGCTGAGTGTAATCAGGGGTCTAGAGGATTGGCACCACTACTTGGAAGGGGCAGAACAACAGTTTGAGGTATGGAACAACCATCAGAACCTCACCTGGTTCATGACATGCCAGAACCTCAATTGGAGACAAGCCCAATGGGCCCAATACCTCTCCTGCTTCAACTTCAAGTGGTGCCACAAGCCTGGATCCACCATGGGCAAGGCTGATGCGCTATCGCAGAGAGAAGATTTAGTAGTAGGAGATGCAGAGGACAACCATGATGTAGTGGTGATCCCCCCCGAACAGATATAGGTACGCTGGACTAAGCAACAGGTAGAGGCAGAAGGATTGCAGGAACCAGCAACTGAGGAAGCCACAATCCTCCACCACTCTAGAGACCAGCTAACCAATCAGATCTCCCATGAAACCATCAAGCTTCCATACCCCATGCAGAAGAGGTTAAAAGGACAGGGGTATCGCATCAAGGATGGATGTCACATGAAGGAAGGGAAAGTCTATGTTCCCCCAGCCTATAGGCCCAAAGTACTCTGCCTCCATCATGACACCCCAGTAGCGGGTCACTCCAGAGCAGCTCGGACTATAGAGTTACTATGCCAACACTACGACTGGGCCTCTTTGGCCCAGGATACAACGGAATACATGAGAAGATGCTCCAGGTGTGCCCAAGTCAAACCATCTAATAAGCCACCCACTGGCCCCCTTCAACCTCTGCCTATACCCTCTGGGCCATGGCAGGACATTTCAGTAGACTTCATCACAGGCCTCCCCCTATCCAACTCATACACCACCATCCTCACTGTTGTTGACCAGTTCTCCAAGGCAGTTGAATTAGTGCCTTGCGACTCCACCTGCATCTCCCTCGATCTTGCTGATATCTACCTACACCACGTTTGGAAGCACCATGGACTCCCTAAATCCATTGTCTCAGATCAGGGCCCTCAATTTGTGTCATGGCTCATGACCAATCTCTGCCACCAGCTTCAGATTTCCCAGTGGCTCTCCACTGCATACCACCCACAGACCAATGGGCAGACCAAGCACATAAATCAGGAAGTAGGACAGTACCTCCAAACCTACTGTGCAGACCACCCCGATTCATGGAGCAACTGGCTCCCCCTTGCCCAATTCACCATCAGCGCCCATGTCTCCTCTGCCTCTGGAAAAACCCCTTTCCAGCTCACCCACACCTACACTCCGATCCTCAGGATAGAACCCACAGTGACTCAGTCCCCCACTGCTGATAACCTTGCTAACCAGTATGCTAATCACCTGGCCAAAGCCCGAGAATGCCTCTGCACCTTGCAAGATACAATGAAGCAAGCAAATACTGGCAAACATTCTCTGACCCCCTCCTACTCTGTTGGGGATAAGGTTTGGCTCTCCACTGAGCACCTCTCTATCCCAGGGTTCCCTAAACTCATTGATCACTGGATCAGCCCCTTCCCTATTACCAACCTGGTCAGCCCTAATGCAGTCCACCTCGATCTCCCAGCCTCATACCACATCCACCCCATCCTTAACGTCTCATGGGTGAATCTGTTCATAGCCCCACTTCCCAGTCAGCATCCTCCTCACCCCAATCCCTCTTTGCTGGCTGCTGACCCCAATATACTTGAGTACGAGGTCAAGTATATTGTCAATTCCCACCTGGCTGGCCATGGCCTTCAGTACTTGGTCCACTGGAAGGGGTATGATATTTCCAAATGGACTTGGGAACCCCAGTATAATCTTGCTAACTCCCCTGACACCCTTGCTGCCTTCCACTGTGCCCACCCTTCCACCCCTCATCCTATCTCTCACTCCACCATTTGCACTATTTTCCCTTCTACCTCCCATCTGGAATCTGGGTCTTGAGGAGGGGGACGTGTTACGCTCACAACTACGCTACATTCCTCCTTTCCGCTACACTTCCTTTCCTAGTCACCTTTCCCCATGCCACAGCACCATGACTTGGTAACCACCGAGATCTGCCCCCACACTGGCTATAGAGTATCTGCAGCATTCCAGGCACCGGACCATGGTAGAGTAAAGATCCAATTACCCAAATACTCACGCCACCTGCAGTTCTTAGGCAAATCCACAGCTGCAATGGCACCATAGCCCACCACTCATTCTCACACCAATAGTGATAACCCTGCTACTATGCCATAGTACGCCATTCTTTTCCACTCCAATCACTTTAATCCCACTATGGTGCCATATCACACCACCTGTTCCCACTCCAGTAGTGTTTCCCCCTCAGCATCACCCCACTCACACGGACCAGGCCAGTTTTCGTCTCACACTTCCATATTTAGTATTCTTGCCTGCCCTTACTTACTTTAGGCTCTGCTTGAATCCCTTCTGTAGTAGTATATAAGACCGCCTGTATTATATTGGAGCCCCAATCAATTCTTCTTGGGTCTTCCCTCACAAGG